>JANIJG010003473.1:0-10330 GCA_024611175.1 Megaceryle torquata
TTGTTATTTTTAATAAAATAAAATGAAATTGAATTAACTTGCTTATGTTCTGGAATCTGGTTTTCTTTTTCAGTAGTTATATCTTGCTCATCATTTCTAGTTTGACTAAAGATCAAACTTGGTTTTCTCTCATATGCACGGCAAGTATTTACTTCAGAAAATTCATTTAATATTATCTAGCAACAGATCCATCATAAAATCTGCCCATTTTTTGCTTTTTACTTTTACAGAAGAAAATATGAAAATCAGTTACTGGCAAATTTTAATTGTTAATGCCTTTTGTGTTAAGTTCCTGAATAATTCAGAGATCCAACTAAATTTTGAAAGACAAAGTTCTATGCACATGAAACTATGACATAAGAACAAAGATGTAAATATGGACCTAAAATGAGCAGCAAAGGAAGCATCCTTTTCCCCCTTCCTGAAGGAATTCAGCATTCACCAGAGGAAGGTTCTTTCTGTGCTTTATTGTAGTGGCTAGTAGTCTAGGATAGATGGGGGAATGTGAAAGCTGCATAAGCAGTCTAATGGCAACAGTGGTGGGGCTACAGGGCTACCAGTTCAGCAGGGTCCACACTGCTTTGGTGTTACACTGAGCCCCCATTGTGAAGAATTTTGGCTGATGGGAGGCAAGTCCCAGAAAAAAAAAATTATCTAGAGCTATGTTACTGTAGACTGATGCTTTGACACGTAGGAAGAGAACAATTATAGATGTCTAAAGCAAATAAACTTGTAGAAAGATAATTGACAGTTTTATAAGTACTCATGTCTACCTCCATTTTGAGAAATAAAAATAAAGATTTCATAAAAATTAAGATTTCAGGCCTTTAACATTTCAGGATTTTAATAAATGCTGTCTTGCAAAAATGCCTGCCATCTTTATATAATAGCATCTCTATTGCTTTTTCTATATAAGATAGCACCCATTATGGACAAGGTATAACCTGGAACAGGAAAATTGCCTTTAACTCTCTCTTTGGTTCTCTCTTCACCTTTCTAATTTTTTTTTTTTAAATGCTGTTCTTGAAGAACAGCTGTCTCCCCAACCAATGAGGATACCATATCTAGTACTTGTCTTTTCTTTCCTACTTCGTAGATAATCAATTGTATGAAAGATAAACAGTTGTTCCTTATATTTCCTTTTTCTAGTGGCATCCATCACGTGAACAGTGCAAATGTTTTTCAACTAAGACTGCTTTTCCCTAATGAAATCCATGAATTCTTCATCTGGGGAGTATGAAATTCATAGGATGTGTACCTTCTTCCATAGTCACCACTGTAACACTGCAAATAAGGTGTTCATAACTACTTAGATTTTACCTGTATTCTAAGTGGATTAGCATGCTAGCAGACAGAGGTTGTACCATCTATATAATCAAAGGAAGTTCAGCATCATCATTTAATTCACTAATGCATACCTGCATCCCTTGCAAACGTCAGGTAAGGTTTTCAAAATTTTAAAAAAGAAACTCGCAGCAGAGGTGTTTGGATATTATTTTTTCATGTCAGAACAAATGACAAATTATTCCTTGTTGCTTCTGCTTCCATAACACTTCCCATATTAGTCACACTCAGTTATCCTGTACCTGTATCACTAGAGTCCGAACATCTGGGAGTTGAAAACATGTACCTCTTCCTTTTCGATAAGATGTACTACAGGTGTTTTCTCTCTTTCCCCTAATTCCTTTCCATGCACACCTCCAATCTTTGCTCAGTTTTGCTCAACAGTGGTTAAAATTAATGACAGTATCATAGTCTGGTGCAAAGCAATCTTTTGTTTAATGCAAACAATCAAGAACCTAACTTTTCACCTCAAGAATTTACTTGAGTAGATAGAACATCACCACAAGAGGTTATAGACATCTAAGTATCTTACCCATTAGAGTTATTTGCAAAAAACCCTGACAGTATGAAAGATTTTTTTTTTTTCTGAATTGGAAATCTGTAATGCAAATGCTAAAATTATTAAACTGTTGAACTTGCCAGTTCTGAAACACACTGCCAAGAGGAAAATTCTGCTCTAGGCATAGACATATATCTCATGGGAAAAAGGTACTGTATGCCTTGCCTCAATTTCTAAAACATGTGTTCTAATACGCTGCTGAAGGATAAAATATGTCTCCCAGTAGAATATGACTTTATTCTCCTCACTTTATTTTATGCTTCCAATCCACTGCTTCACAGACTGTTCAGAAGGGATCCATGTTGAAATGTATGGCTTCACTCATCTGTAATTTTAATAAACTAGATGGGTGAAGAGATTCATCCAAGCATGAATAAATACAAATTATAGAAGAATCTTTGTAAGAAATAAATGATATAAACGTATACTGTTTGACTTCATAATATTATAGGAATATACCTGTAATAAATGTATTGACTATTCTATAAAAGCAACATATTGTCACAATATTGCTGTTATAATATTTTGCAGGGTTTCTTTTTTTCATAGGATGAAAATGTCATTAATAAGGCATCTATTCTGGATTAATATTTCTGTAGAGATTAACTATCAAGGATAAATGCTAAGAGCAGAACAACTTGATGTTTCTGGACCTTTGATTAGTGAAACTTAGTCATACTGGTGAGCTTCAGATAGTCATGAGTAAAACAAAGCATTATGTGAAAACAGGCTCTTGAATTTAAGGTATCCTTAGTCTGTGGTGACTCTTGTTTTATTATAACAGAAAATGCACACAGTTAAAATTGAATTGAACATAAATAGCTTGATAAAACAACAAGACTGGAAGACTGTCATCTCATAATAGTGCTGCATAATAAAAATATAAGAAAAAACTAAGGCTCGGAAAATTACTACATCCAATGTGTGAAGGTGAAGGTAGCACAGAAATAATACTCACTTCCATAATGCGTAGTATTTTGCTCAATATTATTTAATCCTATTGCCTATTCAGATGACATTTATTTATCACAAATTACTTTTTAACAGCTAAATCAAATAAGGATTCTTGGAGGCCAGATGTGGGAAATATTTGCAGGTGATGATATTCACCCTCTATATTCTCTGTATTTATATATTTTCTATGGAAGGCATTGGTAGAATTAAGCACTGTGGTCTGGTAGCCAAGTTTTTAATGATGAAGTAATAACTTTTATTGTGGTAGCTAACATACTTGAAAAAATAGTTTTCTCTTACCAAGAGGTAAGCTCTTGACGCTATAGGTTTGAAACAGAAGCATCAGACTTCAAAATGAGGCATGAATTAATAACAGTTGTTCCAAGCTTAACTACATGAAGTGATCTATCTGACCAATGAAAACTTAGTCCAAATTCCAGGAACAAATATGGACTCATCAGCATTATCACTATTATTAACATTCTCAATAAAACTATTTAACCCAGCTTGAGTCCTAGTTGAGTCTATGCACAGAACAAACCTGCTGTTTGACTTCTTCCAGAACTCAAACTTTGCTGGAGATGTTGCTCTGAAAACTACATTAACATAGTCTAAATCTTAATAATAATTCTGTCACCTATGCAAATTTTGAGTTTGCCTTAGGGCCAAAATATTTTTTCCTGTTAAAAAATTCCCTTTAAAGTGGTTCCTATGAGACAAAGTTTTGGTCCCAATGTCCCAATTTATATTCAGTATTTTGTTTAATGCTTGAAATGTTGAATATGGTTGGAGAGAAGATACTTGTGTTGAATAAAGAAAGCAAAGATCACATGTCAGTGAAGCCCTTTCCTGGCACACTGGAGCAGCAAGCATTTACAAGTCATGAAGACATTTTTTGCTTTGACTGGTACAGAAGGCTTCCATAAAACATTATAGTAATTTCTTCACTTAAAATGTTTTAAAGTGGCTTCTCGGTGATAAGGATTTAAGAAGAGATTAACTTATCTCATTTTATGTATGAGAAAATTACATATATTTTATTTCTTCATCCTCTCTTCCTATGTACATATTCTAGGGTTACTATAGAGAGAAAAAGACAAAAGACTCAAAGTCCATTATATGTTATTATTTTATTCTCTCTTTAGAGTGATTCTTTGATGAAATATTTAAAGTAGCTCTTTTCTAAGAATCAGAAGACCAGGTGATCACTTTATGTTCAGTAAATTCCTTAAAAATGAAAAAGGAGAGATTGATGGTGATTCTGAATCATAAGGAATAATAAGTAAGCATAAGTTGACAGTTGAAGTGCTAAGATGTTCAGTTATTCTACAGTTTCTCAGCCATTGTTAAACCTATCTTACCAGGAGGAAACTAGTGTGTTTCATAAAAATTTATTTCTGATGTAACTAGAACAAAAAAATCATACTTGAGCATCTTCAGAATATTTGTAATAAAGGTGAATGGAGTACTTAGATGCTCTATGGAACTTAAATCTTACCCAAAAATTAATCCATAGAGAAAGGAACAAATCACTGCACTGTTGAAATAACCTGGAAATAGTTATAAACTGAGACTTATGTCAGTCCGAAAGCAAACAACATAATAGCTTAAAAAAAAAAAAAAAAAAAGACAACACACAAAAACCAGACATAGCTGATATAAAAATAATGTGCTTGTGTCTGGAAAATGTAAGAGATAACTCAACAGCTATTATCTCTGAAAATACAGCTTTTTGTAATTGTTGACATAGTCATTGTAGGTGTGAGATAGCAGTCCCACAGAGGTCAGCTGAGTAGATTAGGCCTGTCCACAAGTAATTCAAGTTATGTACTGGAATTTCAAAGAAATTATTATAGTATATAAAAATTTTTGTGTGAACAGTCTGAGACTTGTGTGTGTAATCATTCACTTTGTCTCATTTTGATGGTATTGTCTAAGTCTGTAATCCTGTTGATATTGCAAATGTTGGATAACATGGTTAAGTGGCCTTGGTGTATGAATCAACATATTTAGAAACAAAAATCTGAAATCTACTGTAAAGTTAGTGTTATGCTATTGCAGATACAGAGTACTGAAGAGAAGCAGGTTTTCAGTTAATGAGGTCAATATTACCTTGTATTATTCATTCTTTTACTGCAACATACTCCTACCAAAAATTATGAAGATTAACCTCATTTTATGTAGTTGTGGAACAATAACAATTATATAGCATATTGGATTAATTAATACCTGTTATAAGGGATATATTATACCTTACTGTTGAATGAGTGCACAATGAATGTGAATGTGAATGTGAATGCAAAACCGCCTCCTATAAACAGCCAAAAACATTGCAACAAGCAAGTACAGATTATGTCCAAGGAGCACAGAGAAGACAGCAGTTCAGCACTGCATCTGACCTGACTGTTCTTCTGTCTGTCCACTTGTGCAGCCCTATTTGTTCAGCTAAGGATCCTAAAAGTTACCTTATGAAGACTATTATTGATGTGACTTTGTCACCAAGACTGGAAGAAGCTATAAACATTAATCAACACTGTATCTACATAAATAACCATTCATTTCATCATCTAGTAATGTATATTTTTACCTTTTTGTCCTGGATTCAACTAAGATAGTTAATTTTCACCAGAAGCTGTGAGGGAGCCACAGCCAGGGTAGACAACCAAATCAGCCAACGGAATATTCAATACCATACTGACATCATGCCTGCTATATAAGGGCAGGGGCCAGGCCAGGCCACTGTGCTTTTCATCTGGGAGCTCTCATGGTATGTGCAGTTTATATCACTTTATATATAGTTTAATTGCTGTTATTACTGTTGTTTACTTCTCCTTCTGCATTGCTGTATAAAATTCTCCTTATTTCAGCCCACAGGGATTTGTATTTTTTCTCCCTCTTCTCCTTCCCATTCAGGGGGACACACAATGAGTAAGCAGCCATGTGGTGCTCTGCTCCTGGCTGAATATAAACTATGACACTTTTTATAAAGTTTAGACACACAGGATATGTCTACTATAGTAAATGAAAGCCTTCAAGACACTAAGGCCAACTGCAACAACTTAGCTTGTGTTTTTGCACACCTAAACTCTCTTCCTGTCCAAAAAAAGGATGACTGTATCCGAATTGCCTTTGGGAATTATATATGGCCTGTGTTAATTCCTGAACTCTGTCTAGGCATTGGCTGCAAGACCACTAAAGATTCTGAACCAAAAAAAAAAGCATGGAACATGCTAATGGCTTATCAGCTTTCCACAATAGGGATCTAATATAGTTATATCCAGAAATGAATCCTAACTCTGTTTCTGATATTTCCGCATCAATCTGTGAATCTGGTCCCAACACAAATAATTAAAAATTAATGAGTTAATTCTATGTTAAGGAGATATACTTGCTACCATGAAAAAAAAGAAGAACAAATTATTCTTCTTAAAGAACAGTTTTATAAAAGAGAAGGTCTGACAACAGTAATGTTAAGAGATTTGCACTTAACAGGGCAAGATTCTATAATGTGGTAAAAGATCCCAGGAGAATTTGCTGGTTAATATTCCATATAGATTCATAGATTCTGTAGTAAGGTAATTGTGACATTCTGGAAGTCTTGTCTTGAACAATCCAGGAGATATGTGATGTACTTAGGCACTCAGGATATCTGTTGTCTGTCTTGAGACATCTAAGAGTTGAACAAGATTTGTGGATGGACTAGGGAGATGTCTCAGCAACTCACCAAACTATTTTACTCCCCGCCCCCCCGGCCCCCCCTGACCTGAGAACTGGGGAGTTTAGTGTGGGAAATGCTGAGACTGGAAAGAAAGGAGATCTACAGCTGACGCTAGGAGAAGAATGTCCAGTGATAACCAGGCTTTGAAAACCACTGACTTAGCAGTAAAAGATAAAGAGTGACAGATTCAAGCCGCCTTCTAGGACCGAGCCTCCCCTGCAATAAACTACTCAGCCTCCTCTTTTGCAACATAGACACAGCACCATATCCCCCCTCCTATCTCAGAGGAGCATGGAGAAGATAGGAGTTCCTGACCTGTACAGGGAGGAAAGCAGGGGTGCAGTGGGCAAGAACTGTATAAAAATATGCAAAACTATGGGTGCAGGAAAGCACTTCCCCATGACATTGCTGGACCGTGGTGGTAACTATCCTGTCGCTTGCTGTCCTCTGCATTTCTGCTTTCTCCTTTCTTTTCTCTGTTTTCTTCCCTGTCCTATCCGCTCTGGGGACTTTGTGTTACTCTAATAAAAGTTTGTTGTGCACATGACATCTGACCTCGTCTGCATCTTAATTTCACCATTTGATATCACCTTTAAACCTTTTCACAGGTCCTGCCGGACAACAAAGGGGTGCAGCTGCTGTGTGGCTTATACCAGGGGAGGGAACACAGAACCCAGCCACACCCAGCCTCCCACATTGGTGAGGAGTGTTAGAAAGCAAGGGTGTTCTGCCTGATCTCTCATAAGACCACACACCAGCCCCAGTGCTTATCTGTGCACCTGATATCGTGTTATCTTTGTTTTGTCCTGGCAAGATCATAAAAAATGGCCACGTATCCGAATACCAGATTGTGACAGTAATCAACCTACTTAAGATGTCTAGGGAAGCAAAGCATATCCTTTAAAAGAGAAATTAATCTGAACTTAAGTTCCCTAGCATTTATACCTACTGAGAGAAAGAGAATTAAATGCTGGCAACAATTTTTCATGTGAACTGTATAATTAAATTAGTGAGGCAGTAGGAGCAATGACATATGCAAAGGTTGGTTTTACATTTTTATAAATTCTGAAATACATATGCTTTATCATGAGAAACTGTGAAGAAGAACTATATATATGATTAACTTTTAGACTCAAAGCCAGAGAAGAAACTGCTTGTCATTATACGATGCCATTGCCCTGTGCACTGCATGAGGGTATAAATGCTGTTTACACAAAAGTGAATGGTGATCAGGAAAATTGGGCAAAGGCAAGGAAAAGAAATTAAGACAACAGAGAGAGAGTGAACACCCTTGTGAATGAATTGGAACCATCCTTGATAACATGTTCCTAATCCTCAGGTTTAGAAATTTTCAGGCCAGAGCAGTTGTTAGGTGATCAGATTTCAGTCTGAGACAGTTTATTATAGAATCATAGAATGGTTTGGTCTGTGTCATGTGAAAAGGGTAAAATAATTTGGCATAAAATAAACCCCCTTGCATTCCAGCTGGTCCTCAGATATCAGAGGGGCTGGGGGAAGATTCTGAGTGATACCCAATTTGGCACCATTAGTGCGGTTATGTTCAGCGTATCCAAACTATCACAGCTCGGATCTCAATCCGGTCATGTTCAGTACATCTGAACTAACATGGCTCCGGATTCACTAATAGTCCCCCTGGACTCCCTGCCTAGTCATACTCCACAGTACCACACGGCCAGTAAAGATCTGATGGCACCCAGTGAGAGAACTACTGTGACTAGCATCAGGAAAAAATGCAGTTTATTAATAGTGACAGACACACAAGTTCTTAGGGGTTGTGGGTGATAAGCTGTCTGCAAAGCATATATATATATATATATATACAAATGAGCAGCTCAAGAAGTTTCTAAGTTTTAAAGTCCATATCTTACCCAAAGGCATCCCTAAGGGAGGGAAGCAAGGTTTGGCCTGTCAACTGATCCCAGGAGTCAGAGATGAGGTTTGCCCTGGCTTGTTCACGATGATGTCTTCCTTAACATCCTCCCTTACTTAAACCATTTTTATAATAATTTTTTGTCTCCAAGGTGGAGCTTGAGTAACTCTAGTCATAAATATCTTTATTATAATTGGCGTAAATTTATCCACGTTGCTTTCACAAACGCAGTGGGGGGAATGGTTGCACCTTGGGATGGAGGTGTGTTTTGGTACATTATGATGACACTATAATGAGCAAGGCTCGCATGAAGGATAGTACTTTATCAAAAGCTGACAGGCTGTTAGCTCAGGGTCCCAAACAGGCAGCTTATCAGTTCTGTAGGACTGTGAAGATCCCATCTCTGCTGTAACTTCGCAGGGCCTGGACGTGGAATCTTCACTCCACTCCATCCCCCGCACTGCGTGCAAGCAGTGTTACCTAGGGAACTATTACGAAATGGATTCCTGGCATACCAGTTGTGCACTACTGCTGAAAGTTCCTCTGCTGTTATACCTTTCTTTATGTGTGAATGATGCTGCAGCCTTAGTATGATTTTTAATTTTTAAAATCACCCCCAGTCTTTATTCCACTGGCTGGAAGGGATCTCTAAAGATCATCTAGTCCAACCACCCTGCAGTGAGCAAGGACATCCTCAACTAGATCAGGTTACTCCAGGGCTTCCGGGCAGGTAAGACTGAACTGGGGAAGGGATCTGCAGCAAAAAGAGCCTACAAAAAGCTCTTCTGTGGGCTTTTTGAAGCCGGTAAAAATCCTTTGCCTTTGCTGGGGGCTGTCAGTTGGTGGGTGGGCTGCTGAGATAACCTGGGTGGAACCAGCACCACCCACCATTGATCAGGTTATAAAAAGCCTCTGGGAGAAGTTACTTCTATGATGAGGCAAATTGTTCTTTATGTCTTCAAACACTTACTGGAAATCTTGCTTACCAGCTTTCATATCTTTCAACATGGGTATTTTCCCAAAAGCACTTCCAGCCATCCATGGCTCAGTGGGAAACAGTGAGTTTTCAGGGACTATGAAATGCGCAGGACCCCATTCAGGGTAGACTTTCAGATCTTGTCCCATCTGCCAGCTTCTCTGATCATTGTTGGGTGGTCATTCTCTGTCTGGCCAGTACGTCCAGAGTAATTGCCAGAGGGAGCAGTTAGAAAAGATGTAAGGATTATTATTTCATAAGAAAAATACAGAGAATTGCATTTGAATAGGTAGTGCTATGCTGAACCTTATCTCCTGGCAAGATGCCGTAATCAGTTACAAAGACTGTATTTCTTACTATGTCTGCTTGAATAATCAATGCTTTCTAGTCTGCAGACCACCTATCATTACATTACGGAGGGACATGGCCTATTTGTCATAGGAGGTACCCTGTAAATCAGTAAAGATAAAATAATGTTTGTAAACTGATAACCCATAAGAAATCTCTAGGTTTACGAAACATCTCTATTCAATGATTTTAAAGCAACTTGTCTATCTAAAATTAACTATATATACAAGAACCAGTAAGCCACACCTGTAAAAGAGCTATTTCTGTCTAAAAATTTTAACCAGATTTTTTTTTCACTTTAAATTGTTGTTTGGTACCAATTAGAAAATGCAACATGGTTGGAATTAAAATTACAGACTTCAGAGGCATTCAGAGAAAAGGGAAAAAAAAAAAAACTAAAAACTTCTCTGTAATTGGGAGAGTGGAAAATAAAACATCCCTGGGCAAAAGTCTTGGGAACATTTTCTGACTGGTGTCTGACTTTAAAGAAACCTTAAATAAATAAATAAATTTTAAAAAAATTAAAACCATAATACCTCT
>JANIJG010003474.1:0-38593 GCA_024611175.1 Megaceryle torquata
ACCAGACACACAACAACAACACCAAAAAAAAAAAAAAAAAAAAAAAAAAAAAAAAAAAAAAAAAAAAAAAAAAATCAGATTAAGAAAAGATTTGGGCAATTATTGGTCTCCAGTACAGGAAGTTAATCCTGTTCTCAGACACACTCTTTAGTGTTCTGCATCCGTGCTTCACTGAATAGTGTGCACATGTGGAAGGAAAAACTCTGACTCAGGGAAGCTACAAGAGTTAGAAGAGGTTTTAGACATGCTACCAGGAGAATATCTATCACAAACACATCTAAAAGATTAAAGTGTTAAATATTGTTATCTCTGTGATTGCAATTTTCTAGGTATCTCCTTTATTAAATGTAGTGACATTTAAAGGATACAACATAAAAAATATTCTTGCCTAATTATCTGAAGTGAGCTTTTTAGTGTGGCTTTTTAAGGAAGTTAAGTTCTTGGGAGCATAATGGTGGTCTGTCAATAACTTTATTATGTCATTTCTGTCTCCTCAAGCAGTTTTTAACCAGCTAATAAGCTCCAAATATATTTAAAAGAAAGGATCAGATCTCAAAGTTTTCAGAATTTCTTAAGTTTCAGAAATTATGTTGGCTGAATAAAGGGGAGACTCAAATTCAGTTCAGCTCAATATTTTTTTCTGCTTTGTCTTTCTGTTCAACTGGTAGATAGAGGATGCAGGAGGAACTGGGGGCTCCCTTTGCTGAGGGGGCTTGTGGATTAAAAGTGGTATTAAAAATTAATGTGATGGATATATCTGGGATATTTTTTGCATGGATCGTGATGGAAGATAGGAACATAAATCCATTGAAATTCAGGTTTGAATAGTTAAAATTTCTAAAGCAATCAGCACAAACCTCTAAAGATATCAGGAAGGCTGTGAGAGAAGTTTACAAGTCTTGTTGAAAGTGTTTTTAAAGTAAGCTTCTGATATACTTCTTGTCTCATGTAAATCAAAGAGTATTTCCCTTAATAATGCTGCTAAAGTTATTCTCTTGGCCATTTCTGTACCCTCATTGAATCCCCATTTAAATACTTCCTTTTCCCACAGTCTGAAGCAGATTAATTCTTATCTGCACTGACTTGAGAACTTCTCCCAGGTAGTCCCATGCTAATGCAGATCACCAGCCATGGTCTATATGAACTCTCTCCATGCTATGTCAGTGTTTCCAGACCTAACTTCCATTTCACCTTTGCTTCCCATGCCCAGCGCTGTAGATTAACCACTTCACTGCATGGGGCATACCATAAAGCTGAGGCCAAGAAGACCTGTACAGAAGGCAGGCTGTGCCTTCTGCTGATGACTACTGGAGAATCCTGTGGTCACTCCCAGAGTTATTTGCTACCTCATTCGACCTACATCCCTTAAGCCCATTTGTTTGCCTCATCCCCTAACTACACCTTGCCTTTACCAGTACTGCTCTCCAGAGAAGTAATTACAGCATGCACAGTCACGCTAGTCTCAGAGGAGAGGCAGTGGGGCTGATGGCCTTCATTACTTCTTTAGGTTGTCTGTTCTGCCATGCACTCTGTGATGTCCCATTTTCATATTGCCTCTTACCTGAGCTATGTGAGAACAGCTTTAATTATGTCTACAGCTCCAGTCCAAGTGAGGAAATATTTTTAGATAATCAACTATTTGAACAAAGACTACCAGCTGTTATGGGTCTTTGTCAGGAGGCATGACATGGGGCTGTAAGACACTGTCTCACAAAATTTTCCTTGCTGAACATGAATGTTGTTCAGATTGTGCATAAAATGTTCTTACTGTTAAATGAGAGGAACAGAAGCAAGCAAAAAAAGCTGTCCAAAGTTTGGGATAGAAAAACAGCCTGGAAACCAAGCACAAGTAACTGAAAGAATTTGAGCAGATTGGCAAATACTTTTCTGGCATTTATGTTATTAAGCTGAATAAAGCAAGCTGCGCTTAGGAAAATATATTTTGTTCACCAGAAAGAAATTTGCTTTTGGCACTGCAAACACTTGGGGCCCCAGACCGATTTAAATATTGCATAAAAAGATATTTATAAGTTATAGATTGTTTTGTTATAAAATAAGGAACTAGCTACCTTGCTGGGGTGAAAAAGAGTGACAGATGATCTAAGGCTTTTTTCAGATACTTTTGGCTTACTAGGAGGATCAATTATACCATGGAAAGAAGTGGACTAGTTTACAACAGGGAAAATAAAACTGAGAAGGGGTGAGCACTGGGCCATTTTTCGTCCAAGGGGCCGTGCTACACGGCAGGACTGCGTGAGGCCTGTGCCCATGAGTGGACAGAGCACAGGGACCCAGAAACGTGCAGCGACGGGTGAGGTGAGGCAGGGATGAAATTTTGAAGGTACTGAACATGATCATCCTCTGGTGACCGTGTGCCTCTTGCTCGGCCATCGCCGTCGCACACGGCAGATGGAAGGGAGGCTCCTTCTAGCAAGAGGCAGCACTGGAGACCCGGCAGGACTCCCTTCGAGCCTGAAGCAGAATATACCTTACCCCTGAAGGAGGCTCGGCGCCGGGGCGGCCGGAGGAGCCGGGGGTTCCCGGAACGCTCCGCTCCGCCCCGCCCCGCCCCCGGCCGGCGCTGTCCGTGTGCGCGGCCCTCCCCGCCCTCCCTCGTTCACCGCCCCCCGGCCCGCCGCGGCGGCCGCTGCCATAGCGATGCGGGAGCGGGCGGCGGTGGCGAGCGGCAGCGGGGTTCCCCGGATCCCTTCAGGTAAGGGCGCTGCTTCACGAGTCGTCTCCCGGCAGCATCGCGGGGAAGTTGTTACAGACTCCGCGCTGTGAGCCGATTGGTTTTTAAATTTCATTTGATTGTATTTGTTCTTCTGCTCCCTTTCTGCCGGCTCAGGTGCAATTTCTCCCAAAGCTGCTTTCTCTGTGAACTTCTCTACCGAGAGCAACGTCTTATTCTCATTATTGTCATATATGTATATTAATATATATATATATTTTTTTTTTCCCCGCCTGGAAATTTGCGAACGGTGGAAGAGCAGAAGGGCCGGCCGAAGTTTCGGTGCCCGGAGGGCTTTTGTCCGGTCCCGGGTGCGGCTGAGGCGGGGGCAGGCTGGATCGGCTCGGCTGTGCCTCACAGCCTGGCAGGCTCCCGCCGCGACCCTCAGAATGAGGGGGATTAAAAACAGCGGCGAGGGAGATTTCAGGCTGAAACACGAGAAAATCCTTTTATCTTCAGAGGGACAGAAGCTCGCAGAACTCCTTTTGACGTGCACTCGGGAGGGAGCAGCCTTAAAACCAGTGGGTACCGGCTCCAAAACTCCCGCGTTTCACATGGTGGTTGGGGTTTGCCTTTGCGGGAGCTGCTGCTGCTCGCTGCAGCCGTACAGCGATGAAAAAGTCCGACAGGCTTTTGCATCTTCTCCAGGCTGCGAGGGCTCTGCCACAGGTCCCCCGCCTCGCCCGGCCCCCTCTGCTTGCCGGTGGCCAACCGCATATCCCCGCTGTCCCTCAGAGCCGCCGCGGCCACTTGGGTGGGGAGAAGACAAAGAAGGGGCCGAGGCTACTTCTCTCGCTCAAGCACTGCTGTACTTTTTCTCTCCTCGTTTTGTGGGGGTGGGGGGGAATCCTCTCCCCAGGCAGTGGCAGGTTTGTGAAGATCCACTAGACCTTGCAGGGAGAACCGTGCCATGACCTTCGTTTTTGTTATGATGCCAGATTCGGACTGAGCATCCCAGTGGTTTCTGGGCATTGTGAAGCAGGGTGGTGCAAGCACCTGCCTGCCCGGCACCTGCCTGCCGGGTCCGGGAAGTCATGGCCCGCAGCCTTCACATAGCTTTCCCAAGCACTGGTTTGGGCTGTTGGATCTCCCACGCTCAGCACAGAGGAAGATCCTGTTTATAGCACATCCCAGTCACAGACACTCTGGTCACTTCCAAATGAAAGTTTTCATTGCACCGTCAATGACAGCATAGGCCCGATTCTGGCTTTCTGTACTTCGGAATCATGTGGGTTTTTTGGCTAGGGAAAAATACTTTTCCGTGCACGTGATGTAACTCTTAGGTTTACATGCTAGGGGATGGCCAGGACAGTCGAGCATCATGCAGCCTTCTGACAGCAGCAAGTGTAAGAAGAAATATGTTTTCCTCTCTTTGCCTACTGTTTGACAATTAGGTGGCACTTGATGGATGTGCTCATTTTATTGGCTTGAAAACTTCTTGTGTGTCCTGGGACTCAGTGCTGAGTACTGTGAGGTGAAAGACTGGCTTGGTGTTTCTGGGGGTTTCTCTCTCTTAAGTGTGTATGTGGTTTTTATTTGGTGTTTTAAGGTAAGTGGTAGTCATAATGATTTTATTAGCTTATTAAGCATTAGAGAAGCAAGTACATCTTGAAATTATTCTGGTCTTTTAAATTGCTAGTGAATGTAATTACACTTTGAGGGAGTTATGAGTGCCTTCTTACCACTGCATCACACCTCTGGTGAAAGAGAACATTCTGTGCATGTCTTTATTTTCTACAATGGGGCTCAAACTTCTTTTAGTTGGGGACTTTGTGAGTAAATGTCTCTAATGGCTGCTTTTGTTTTCCTGATGCAGGCAGTACAGCCTGAGGAGCTCAGCTCACCCAGTCGATGTGAAAGCAAAACAAGCCAAGGTGCAGCAGATGAAGGAGAGGTGGCAAGGTCAGCTGCTGGGGACAGCAGTGTCACTTTGAGCTACCCTGGCCTCCATCTCCATGCGTACAGCATTGAGAGCATGACAACATTTCCGAATGGCTGTGGAAACGGAACCACCGTTACTTGTATAGTTATGGATAATAAAGAGCCCCCAAACCAGACTACCTGTGTCAGTCAGAATGGGGAATACAGCACCAGCAACAGTCACGAGGAGGAAATTCAAGACGATAAACTCAGCCCTTCCAAAATCATGCGCTTTTTCACTACTCCTCGGAAGCGGGCTAATTCCAGCTCTGACAGGCCTCGTTCTCTGGTTTTGATGGGCAACTCATCCACGTGGAATGCTTTGTCTTCCATCAGAAAAATGGGATCTTTCAAGAAGTTGAAATCTTCAGTTCTCCAAGGAATTCAAACAAGGGAATGCTCAGACATCTTAAATGAGAATGGCATAGGCAAACAGAGTTCAAATGGGGCAGTGGTGCAAGTTCAGACAAACAGGTATTCCTATTCGGGGCCTCTACATGATTTTCAGAACACAGTGGATGGTTTAGCTTCTGACTGCTCTGATGTGGAGGACAGTGATGAGTCTTTCCTGAGGAATACTCATCGCTCACGCAGCATCAGGCAGGCTTACGGTGCTGGCCGCATAAACTTGCTAGATGTGGATAAAGTTCAGAGTCATCACAACTGTACTAGGCCAACATCGCCTGTTATTGCAGAGCCAAAGATCTGTGAAATTTTGGTGAAGGACTCTGAAAACAACAGGATCATTTATCGGAGAAGCAAAAGTTCAGATAATTTGAACTTTCTGAAAAAAAGCTCATTCAAACGGAAGTCCACCTCAAACCTCACTGACCTCAAGGTTGCAAATGAAAAACAGATGCCAACAAGGACTGTAAGTGTTACTTCTGCTGACTCAGAGAAAACCGGTGGGAACCCTGAGAGGAGATCCAAGCGATGGAAGAGCCCTATCAGGGCAAAGGATTTTGACAGAGTTTTGAAACTTGTCAGTAATGTTACAGATGTTGCATGGAAGAAAGATGGTCCTAAAAGCACATCTCCTCCCAGTGAGCAGTCCCAGAGAACGAGGTCAAACAGCAGACTGCATGATGACTACTCCCGCAGGGTTTCCAGCAGTACAGATCATGACAGAAAGAGATGCACCTCCCTGGTATCTAGTCCAGACTCTTCGTTGGTGGGAACACCTTGTCTGCAAAGCCTTGCTGTTGCTCAGGATGAAGAGGCTGAAGTGAACGTAGCTGTTGCTGAAGACAAAAGCCTCAGGACATCATCAGGTATCCCAGACTCTGATAGCTTATCACCCACACTGAATGACATTAGTCCATTTCCCAATGAAGTGTTTTATTCAGACTCAGATGAACCAAAAGCTACCCAGCAGTTTACATGCGAAGCTGAAAACCCTCCTGTTCCCATTAGGCCAACTACTCCAAAGCCTCAAAGTCCCACTGCAGAGAAGATCAAGTGCAATATGAATTTTCAGTGCCCAAACCATCACAGCACGTTGTCACTGAGCTCATCAGAGAGCGAGGAGAGAGCTGAGGTACCAGGACTGAAGCTGGGCAGGAATCCTGTTTGCTTCCAGGACTCGGTGCAAACTGTGTACTATGATGATGGAAATGAAGACAGTGGCATAAGCAGCCACTCTCAGCTGAGCCTCAATTTAGCCTCTGGTGCTGAAGAGAAAAAAGAAGAGGTAAGAAAGAAAGCAAAATCCTTTAGAAGCTGTACATAGCTATCAAATTTTGTCTTGATTAATGCAAAACAATGCAAAGTAACCTGAATACTAATGGCTATTGCAGCTTGTTATTGCTAAAACATGCTGACAGAAGTTATTTTCTTTAATATATTCTGTTTGTATGCTAACATCCAGTTATTTTTTCTTTGTTGCATTAATGTCAAATAACGTTTTGGCAGCGGAGCTATTCCTGTATGTTTTCAAGGGCAGCTTATTGCACCCTGCAGATACACCACCTTGTCATGTGGTCTTGTCAGATTTTACCAGCCTAAGCAGGGTCTGTCTGGGTTTCCTTCCAACCTGAAAGGTCTCTGAAGAGTCTGTGTATTATGAAGTAGTGATGCAATATTTGTAGAGCAGTAGGCATGAAAGATACAGTGTAGGGGTTTAAGCATTCAGTTTTATCTGACGTTTTCAGTGTGCAGTCATGGCCATGCTGAGGGTAAACTGCTTATTTCTCTGCAGATTTCAGAGAGCAGTACTTTAGATGATAGGCTGAGTGTGCTGGTACTAATGTTTTGGTGAAGACACCAGTGTTTCCCTGCATCTAATGCATGATTTTAAACTCTCAGTAGATAAATGTACTGCAGCACTTCTGAGATAAGTTCACATAATAACCCTGTGCTCTTAGCCAAAGCACTGCGTGAGTTGGCATTGGAGCAGTTGCAATGGTTCAGCAGCGCTGGTGAAGAGCTGTCAGATGTATCCTGCACCTGTCTGAAGTGGTGTGGCTCACTTCAGCTCCAGCCATGTGCAATAATGTCATTTTGAACTACTGGGGGTAAGGCAGCAGAGAAGGGTTTGCTACTCATCGGGAAAAATACACTGAGGCAAAAATGCCTCTGGATCTGTGTGAATATGGAAGACATTTACACAATGAAGCTGACAGATCTTTTAAGCCACATCAGTTTGACTAAAAGGATCTTACACCTTAGGTGTGAGACGGACAAAGGCAATTGTTGCAGCTGCACAAACTTCATGCTTTCATGCTGTAAAGTCTTAGTCTGTGAAGTTGGGTTACTTTCGAAAACGTAGCGTGGATGCTACTCATCTACCATCTAGTGGTGATCTGTCGTCATGACCCAAGAGAAATTCAGCTGGTCCCTCCCCTTGGCTCCCAACAAACCAGTACAGTTTTTAAATGTATGTGTACATTGGGTGGATAAAAGTTACTGCAGTTTTAGTTTTAACACCACATTCTGTTATTATCTAACATGCAATTTAAACTTTCTCTTTATAATATAACGTATTTTAGGTTAATTGTGAGTGCCTTTTAGTGCTCACTTCCGTTGTCTAAAATATGGAGCGTGCACTGGTGGTGGCTTTGGGTTTGTGTAATGGGCAGGTGGCCAGTGCGGGATGGAGCCTACAGGAGATGAAGGAGATGGTGGCCAGGGGATGGACTCCTTGGCTGCTAGGGCAGCAGCGAGGGACAGTAGCTCCCCCCCCCACCCGCTGTGAGCACTGCCTGGAGCCCCTGTGTATGGCAAACCAAGTGAGGCCACCCAAATGATGTGGCTGCATCAAGACCTCTCTTCTGATCCAAAAATGCAAAGGTTTTGGAGGTAGTAGCTGTGGATTAGAAGCAGGAGTTATGCAGGACAGGGTTTACTTCAGTCTTAATCTGCTGGGGTGTAAACCTGTCTTTTCTCCACACCTGTTCCTCATCCCATACACATCCCTAAAGCTGTGGCACTCAGAGTGACTACAAAACAAGGAGAGTGGTGTGGTTTCTCCCTGCCATTTCTTTGGAGGATTTCATTGCTCATTTCTTTCTTCTTTACAGCATGCTTCCCTCAGCCATGGAGGTAGCTTAGTACCAAAGATACTTAACACAGATTATGTTTTAATTGGAGTTTATTCAGCCCACAGGCACTTTTATGAATGCCACATGCTCACACAATGAGGTCACTGGGTTTGAACTTTTGACTACATTTCATTTTTAACTCTACCTTACACCTCCATGTTACAGAACTGTACCACCCAGCAAGTTATTCCTGTGACAGTCAAGCACTTGATTAATTCTCAAGAATCATTTGAGTTGTAGTTCAGAGCCACACAAATCTCCAAATTTTTAAGATTTCGTCTGAACCTTAAACACACTTGTTGGACAAATCTTCACGCATCTTTTCTCAAGGGATTTAATGTAAAAGCCAATATGTATTCCAGTATAGCCACTAAAATCTCTGTGACTTGAAGACATATTTTAGTACAAAGCCTACAAGGTGCTAAGCAGTCAGGCTCAAACATGTTCTCTTTTCAGAACTGGCTGCCATAGCTGGAAGCAAATTTAGTTTATTGTCTTACCTACTCATCTTTTAGATTAGTTGGCAAATGAAGCCTGTGGAACTTGGTCCATCTCTGTATTTTCCCAAATGTGAAAACTAAACATTTCTACCTTGTGTTTCCCTGGTGCTGTAAAGCTGATTTTGCAGTATTCACACAAGGGTGTCTGTCCATTTACCTGAATCGATGCTTTGGGTATTTTTTTCATATGTGATTCAGGCTTGAGATCCTGTCACTTTGTCAGTTTGACCAAAATACAAGATTTGGACGGAAGCAAGGGAGGTGTTTGGCCTTCTTGGTTGTTGGTCCTGCCAGAGGTTGCTTTCCAGAGAAGAGCTAATTAAGTGCATCCTGGATCCATGCCTCAGCACTTCTTAGGCTAGAGAGGCATGAGTCACCAAAGCTTGTCTGTGACAGCCCATGCTTTCCCAGTCTCTGCTTTATGCCACTGTCACTTATATTCAGTGTGTTGCTTTTCAATACATCAAAAGATGGTTAAGTACAAGTTTGTATTTGGACTGTTTTGCATAGTCTTCACTTTCCTGAAGAAGAGTCTCATGTTGCTTTACATAACAAAAACTTAAACTCTTAGCTTTGGGCTGGCATGTGCGAATCACCAAGGCTGCCTAAACAAAATATTGTTCTGAATTTGTTACAAAAAAGACAAATTTCACCTAGTCTTTCACAGGCTCCTAGAGCACTTGCTGTTTAAGTTGCCTTGCTGGCATATGGCATCACAGTACACCAGACTTTTTATTAGTTAAATACCTTATCTGCATGACTATAAGTGAATGATAAATTACAGTGAAGAGGTAACTCTGCTGTAATTAGGGTTGAGTCACATTTTGTTTGCAGACTGTTTTTTTAAGTGCTCTGAGACCAGCCTGTTAACTCATTTATGTTTGTGCCTTGTGAAAGTCAGTGATCCCAACTAATCCACATTGTGCAGTCAACCAGTGCTCAGCTGTTGAAAGCATTGAGATGGTCTGTCCCATACAGGTGTCTGGGTTCCAAATATTGAGCACAGATGGCTTAACTTGGGGGACAGCTTTTGGAGGCAAAGAGGAAGAATTGCTATACAGGTGGGAACGTAGAGAGGATTAATCTTTCTCCTCACTGTTCATCCTCACTGTTGATTCTCCTGATTTCTTGGTTCATAAAGTGTCCTCACAGTGAAGGACCAAAGGGTGCTGTCTGGACGTGGACATGTTCGATACTCAAAAGGAGCATGAAGCAGCCAGGAGCTGAGGATGGGCATCTTTGGTACCTACCACAAGCTCCTGAGTGCTGTGGGGCTGGGCGTGAGCACACCTGAAGAGAGCTAGCTGGTTTCACCTCTCTAAAATCTTCTTTCGGGATTCATTCACCTGTGGTTCATCCACATGCAATTTAGGTTGTGGCTTAATCATCTTAATCTAGACAACTGAAATGTGCTAACATGTGAAGAATAATTTGGTAAAATAAATAAGGGGGGGCGGAACTTCTTAAACTGGGTTTACTGCTATGGGGTTGTAATTTGGAGTGGGGATTCACCATTCCCATAGCACTCTGGTCTTCCTGGCTACTGGGCTTGGGATCAGAGCAGCAGAACACTGTAACAGGCTCTCCACAGCATCTCTGACAGCAAACTTGAGGTTTCAGTTAGACTGAGTGACATTTGATTTACACTAAACTCTCTGAGCTGCTCTGCACAAGTCAGGATACATTCACACAGTTTCTTCACAGTTACTTAAAGAGTGACTTCCAGGAGCACTTGTCCAGAGCTAAACCAGAAACCACTGTGTATTGCTGCAAACCCAGAGCTGCTCCCTTTCCTTACTGCATTTGTGCTTCTCTGCTTTTCCAGAGCGTTAGATATTTGATTCTGCTGTAACTCTCTTCCGACACTTCCGTAATACCCAGGTGCTGCTCACCCTGGGATCAGGAGTAATAGTACTCCAGGGAGTGGAACAGCATTTCTGGCCATGTAGTTTGTTTTTTACATTGAGCATGGTGTTATCAGCACTGAAAATCCATCTTGGCGCTAGGAGGTTGCAATGTCCAAATTGAGCAGAGACAGCTGCAGAGTTTCCTCTGAGATCATCTGTGTTTCCCCTTTCTGGCATCCGGAGGCTGCTGTGCTGCTTGTGGTACTGGGATGCTGAGCAGGATGCTGTGGCAGGCTCGGAGACCAGCCTGGGTGCTGGAAGAGACCAAACACAGCAGCTCTGACTCTTCCTGCTCCAAGCTCGACCACAGCAGCCTCACCCTCACTCCACGCTCTAGGAAGTAATAGTTTGCAGGCATAGAGTTGCCCGAGGCAGCTCCACCCCATGCAAGCTGGAGTTTGTGACTACTGCTGGATCCTGCCAGTGGCTGAGCTTGGGTAGGGATGAGGAGGCTTTGCTCTGGAAGGGTGGGGAGAAGAGGGAAGCAGAGAACCACTGCCTGGAGAGACACCGGAGAAACACAGAGGCCTATGGCTTTTTATATTTTGCTTTGTTAGCATAAAGTTCCACTTTCAACCCGTGGTTATCATCTGCCTTTTGAGGTTCACCAGTGGATATTACAAAGACAGCCTGGAAAAAGTTGCTTGTTTCACCAAATGAAAAGAAGATGAGATTTTTGTTAGAACTGTTACTTGATCTGGAGTGTTCTGACTTGATTTACAAGTTACTTAGGGATTTATTTAGGCATTATTAATTCCTACACATCTTCTAGAAAGAGGTGGAGGATATGAGTACTCCTTTACTATGCTCTGCATGCTTGCTGTTCCAGTTCAGATACTGAAGTAAAGAAGGGACAGTGTTAGAATGTGACCCAGCCATCCCCAATTATCAGTCACTGGAAAACTAGTGGAAACAGTTTTCTGCTTTTAGCATGCTTGCATTTTTATATGACTGATGAGATTTTTTTTTCTGCAAAGCAAATACATTTCCCTGCAAACTCCTCTATGACAGTTGGAAATATGTTAGCTGATTTGGTTTAGGAAATGAGTTAGAGGAGAGGATGAAGGAAATCCTTGAGGCTGAAGAACAGATTTGAGAGTCATGAGATCCGCTTGTCATTTCCAGTTCAGCCCTAAGCTTCCTCTGTGCCTTACATGACATAATTGCTTTGTGTCTACTCCTTATCTGTGAAATGTGGATATTATGAAGGTAAACTCACTAATCTTGGTAAGGCATGTTACCGAGAGGGAAAGCATTATGCTTGTTGAATATGATAAGCAGGATTTCAAAGGTCAGGTTACCTGAAGCAAGCCTGCATTAAAAATGCCTTAGAAATATATGGCTAAAGTTTGCTTGGGGTTGTATCTATATAGCCTGATGTTTTAATGCAGTTTTATAGGTGTGGTTCTTAGAACACCACAATTGCTTTGGTGTTGACAAATCACAAGAGTAGAATTATACACATTTTTTTCCAATTTCTAAAACTTCCAAAATGAGTGGTTCACCACAGTAGTTTGTGTTGCTGATGAGTGTTGATGTTACCATATTATAAGGTATAGTAATGTAATTTTACTTTATTAAAATGCATAGTATTTCCTGCACCCATTCTAAGAGCTCATAGTGCAGTGATATTCCTTTAGGGGCTCTCCCTTTGAAGTATTGAACAGCAAATTTTTATACCGTGCGTCCACCCATTTTTTTTTTTGGGGGGGGAGGTAGGAGGGGAGGAAAAGGCAGATTATTTTACCATAATGTCTATAACTTCCAAGCAGCTAAAATTAATGTTAAATTTTGTATATGGTTACATTAATTTCTTCTGCTTTGCTCTTTTGTATAGGTGTAAATGCATATGCTCTGAAAGAGTTATTTTTTCAGATGTTTCACAGATAATATTCTCCTGACTTGCAGACCACTGGTCAAATAGTACTGCACATTTTAGGGAGAGATAATCAATGCATTCATTTGAAGACTTCTCAAAGGCTAATTAAAAAGAAAATATGCTGGTGGTAGAGGAATGTAAAGATAAAAAATACAGTGCAATTTGCTTTTAATTAGAAAAGAATAGATGGAATTTTTCTTCCTGTAGGTGAATTGATTGATTTAATAATTCTGGTTAGTTTGTGAAACAGGATGCAAACACTGACTGAATGGGTGCTTTCTTCTACAGTAAAGGCAATCATTTCCATAGTAACTATTGCTGTGATGGTATCACTGTTGGAAATTGTCAGCCTGTTGAATCAACAGGGAATTACTGGGCTCTCATAATACTTTAGGAACTTTTTAAAAAATCCAGAAAGAAAGCAATAGATATCTTTCCTCTGGGAGGCTGTATTGTATATGGGGTCTCATAATCTCTGTGTCTTGTTACAAGTTTGCAAATAAAAATATTGATCATGTCCATGAAACATAGAAGAAACTTTTGACCTCAGTTAGCAGTGATGATAAATGAACTTCAACTAATGCTGCCTCGCTGCTATTAAGCAACAAGAAAAAGTGCAAAGGTTGCCTTTTATCATGTACCTGGGTGGAGACATGTCTGGACTTTTACTCTCTTAAGTGAAGGTGATAAAATAATTTATGGCCACTAGGTCATGATCACTCAATCCTTTATATTTTTGGTGACTTATATGAACTGAAAAATCAATTCTAATATAACTACTGAGTCCCTAGCATTTGGCAGTTACTGTGTTATACAGAAATATCAGCTATTTAATAGTCACCAGTTACAATGCTGGCATATAGCTCTCATTGATAGCATAAGAGGTTTGCATATTTTTATACAGGACTCTTTAAATATACACAGATATGTGTACTCATGATCAAAATGCAGAGATACCTACATGACTAGCAGAGAGATTGTGTGAAGCTTTTAAGCCTTGTCATTTACCAGAGAACGTGACTGATTATTCATGGTAAGTTTTATCTGGGAATGTGTAGTAATTGTGTTTTGAAACTTCTCAGCCCACTCAGGTTTTCCTTGTAACTTATTCTCAGCCAGAATTATCATCCGTTTCATTTATCACAACTTTTTATTTGAAATTAATATGCATTTCTTTCAAAGACATTATTAGATTTTTATTATCTCCTTTCTCTGAAAAAAAAATCAGCTGCACTTAGCAAAACTGCATTTCAGCCAGGCAGATGAAAATTACAGAGCTAGCAAAAGAAGAAACATTGCAACTTATTGTAGAGCTAAAGGGAAAAAACAACCAAAAAAAAAATGGCAGAAGGAGGCCAGGATGCTCTTTCCCCTGAACACCAGCAAGGGTGGGGGTCCTTGTTCAAGAGACACCTACCTGTGACTTCCCAGCAGATAGAGAAAAAACTTTCAGGAGATTTAAGCATCACCTTATGCTGCCATGCATGTCTATATGTTGGCATGATGAAGCATTAATTGTATTGGTACATTTAGAACATGAAAATAACATTTACAAAATTCAAATAGGTAATGGTAGTGTTTGGAATGCAGATTAGTGGTCAGGGAGCCATGGCAGTGTTCACAGACATCAACGATTTTATAGAGTGGTGATTTTATTTTCATTAGGGACTTTATTGGCAGGAGCACATGAACAAAAAAATCACCCAGGGGTTGGTTTTCCTTTGCCATCATGGTGGCAGCAGGATGTCAGCCCTCACAAGCATACCAACAGCAGCGAGCTAACCAGCGGTGGGCTGTGGTGGGTCAGACTTACTGGTGGGACTTTTTCTGCAGTGGAGGGTGTGGTCAGTTATAGGAGGAAGGGTTATTCATGGCTGGTGTGCCAGCAGAAGTCCTGACATGCAATTTCAGGTACTGGCAATTTTTTGCCATTTCACTGATAAAAGTTGCATCCATATAAGCAACATTTTATCAATCTTGTACAGATCAGATCTCATGCTCCTTCAGCAGTGCTCCCTCTGAAGACAATGTTGGGTGCTGAATTTTATCAAATACACACCACAGTCTGAGTAATAACTGCAGAGCTTGGCTCTTGTCTGGTTCTAAAGGCTAAAATAAGATTTCAGTGGTTAAATACCTGATGCTGATGTTGCTTACATTGGTATTAATGAGTAACAGGGAATGCCAGCAGCAGTCATGTACCATTAAATGCAACAGGGTTCTACCAGTGCCAGGTTGAGTTGAGTGAAATCATGCTCAAGTCCTTGAAGCTGCTGTGCCTAGATTAGGAGAAGTCAATCTAGGCCAAGGCAAAGGAGAGATTAGGTCTGACTGGGTTCAGGCTCCAGGGTGTAGTAGTTTACCTGGGAGCATCCTGGGGGAGCTCCAACTTTTGCCTGGTTGGTGCACTCAAGGACCCCTAGAGAGCACGCCCTAAACAGCACATCTAAAAGTTGCACCTAGAGCTGAGCTGAGTTACCTAACAATATCTGTGAAGTGCAACAAGGGGCAGGTATCCAAGACAGCTGCTCCCAGCTGGATAGCACCTTGTGGGGAAGCTGCACCTTGCTGGATCAGGAGATGGGGATGAAGCAGGGATCCCCACAGTGCTGGGGAACATGGCTGTAGTACCATCTACATCTACCTGCAGTTAGGTTTGACACCTGATTCCTGCCCATAGTGTTCTGTAGTCTTGGCTGACACTGTTGTTTGGGGGCTCAACTCAACTGCCTGAACAAAAGCACACAGTGGTGCTGGAGGTGCCCCGACTAGTTCCCCCTCATCTCCAGGGGCTGCCTCTTGATGTCCCAGGCCTACCATAGTAGGTCCTGTGTCATACTTGCATGATGTGGAGATGTTTTAGATCCCTTAGGACATGATATGACTTGAAATGGCCCTGTGTACCTCTGTTCAGGCAACAAAGTTTCAACCCAGATTTCTACAGGCTGCAGTGACAGCTTTAACTTCTAGCTGACAGACACCTCCATTGCAGATGTGAAAATTTAGATGTCAGAACCTGGAGTTAAATCCCACTCTAAGAGTGACGTACTAAATTGAAACGATAGCAAATAAAAGTGTAGCCTGTATTGAAATAAATGGTGTACTTTAAGTGGTTGTAATTGGAGATGTACTGCTGTCAGGAAAAGGGAAAACAATTCAAATACCACAGTTTCATTAATATGCTGTTGTAGGAATTTATCTGCCCAGATAAAATGAATTCATTTGCATCAGCATCAATAACTAGAGCTGTTTGTGTTTGCAGTCTCATATGAAACTTAGTTGAGGATGCAGCCTGAAAGACAAGATGAATAATCTTGATTGCTAGCATTGGTGATCCTGTGCTGTTGCTAGAATAGCAGGTGCGAATTTCAGAAAATCCAGTGTGGATTCAGCTTGGACCTTTACTTCTCACAAATCTTGGCAGTCCTTTAAATTTCTGACCAACACTTACAATGCGTGAGTCAGTGTACGATCTTTTGATTTTTGCCTTACATGAAGTGCCGTGTATATTGCTGCTCATGTCTGTAGATGTTACCAGTAAGAACTGTATAATGTAAACCTAATGTTACTTTTAGAGGATTAATCAAGAGAAGGCATTTTTTGCTCAGTGGTGCTGCACCAGTATAAAGCCAGTGTAACAAAATTGTTTCCTCAGAATTTTTTCACTGATGTCAAGATTCACACTTATGCTTAAGTGACTGCAATACTGGAGCCCAGGAGTTGTGTGCTGGACATTTTATTCCTACTAGTAAGTGGCCACTTGATCAGGTCTTGCTTGAGTAGGTCACTTAGAGGAATGTGAGGTTATTATTCTGGTTTCCTCTGTTTTTTGCTAGGGAAGGATTATGTTTTCTATTTTATTAATATTCTTCAATGCAGTTTATAGATCTAAGCCTAAAAATGCACATCCTTCAGCACTGCTTATTGCACAGCAGAGATTAGTCTGCCTGCCATTTGGAACACTACTGTAGGTGGAGTGCCGCAGAAGGAGAGCAGTCCTCTCTTTGCAAATGTTATTGCTCAAGATAAGGGTGTAAAAAGCAGATTAGGAGATGACATGTGACGTGTCCTTCCCTGAGTCTAAAAGTACAGGATCATGGGATGAACTTTGCCTGACTGGTTACGCAGAGAGTGTTCTCACATTTGTAGCTCTTACAGACAAGACTTTGCAAAACAAAAACATGAAATGGCTCTCATAAGCTCCTTTCTCAGTCACTGCATATGTGGAGACCCTTTACCTGTGTCTGATTCTGAGGTAAGAACCTTATTTAACTGTTGATTTTGCAGTGCAGCAGCCAGGGTGAATTGTTTATACTATTAAAACTGTTCCTGAGCTAAAATCTGCAGGGACAGGTGTAATGCCATAGAAATCAGAATATATGCAAGTGGTGTATTCAGAATAATTTTCATGCTTTAAGTGAAATAATTGAATGTAGAACACTATATGACACTGATAATTTGTCATACCTTAGTAGCAGGAACCATGTTAAAGGTGCTGACTGTTTAATAGCTCTGCCTACTAGCTAAAGTGCTTTCATACAGTGAAATTTGTCTTAAGCTGTCTTTCAAACAGAAAAGCAAAACCTGCCCACTGTGTTAGGTGGCCTTTGAAAAAAAAGGCTCATCAGAACTGTACTGGCCTTGTTGAAAATGGTAGGTGGAGAAGAAGGTGACAGAAGATAAGTCCTCTTCCACAGGCATGATTGTCAAAATGTGATTCTCGGCTGCACGTTTGCTTTGAATATGGTATGCCAGAAATAACTTCATCTGGTCTGAAACAGATGAACAAAATGTAGCCAGAGACAGACAATGTTGCCTCTCTTTCTTGGAATACTTACTAGTTTTGAACATTGTCATAAATGCACTTGAATTGTCTAAAGTTAACCTAATAAGGAAGTAGGCTTTTTTTTTTTTTTACACAAAAATAAAATAGTCAGAATTAGTTTGTACTTTGTGTGATAACTTGGGGCAGGGTTTGCTTGCTCAGAAGTGCTTTGGAGTTTGTCATTCACTCCATAAGGCACTCATGCAAGCTGCCACCCAGCCCAGAAACACCCATCTTCCTTTCTTTTAATTTCTTTATAGAGGAGCCAAGAAAAGCCAAGGAAATTATAAGAAATCAAAAATCTGAGGGAAAAGTAAATGCACATTTTTATGTGCAGCATTTTTTCTGAAAAACTGCAGAAGTTTTTGCTAGAAAACTCTACAGTAGTATTATTCCAAATGCATGGAAATCCTTAAAAATGTTCCCTCTAACAAGTGTTTCAGTTAAAGTTATTTTATTTTCAAACTTTTAGTACCAGTTCAATTATGATACCTGTAGGCATTAACCTCTGAGAGCTACATGTGTTGTTAAATAGGAACAACATGCTAATTTGCCAAGTTTCCTCTCTAAAAACATCACTTTTCCTGTTATTTGTGTTATAATGTGTCTGTGGCCCTAGTCCGTACAACTATAACCTCCCTGAGCATATGGAAAATTAGCTTCTCCTTCCAAACTGGATGAGCTTGCTCATCCAATTCTCACATGGCTGCACAATCTCTAGATCTGTCTGACCTGAATGAGTGTGGGAGTGTGCAGGGAAGGTGTGCGACTGCCCATTTTGGTATCGCCTTACGCTTAGGTGGGATCAGCAAGCAGTCAGACTGCAGCCTTACTCTTTATTTGCATCCCTGAATAGAGGTAAAGCAGAGGAATATCATAGAATCCTGTGGGTTGGAAGGGACCTTTGAAGATCACGTAGTCCCAACTCCCTTGCCAAGTGCAGGGACATCTTCCACTAAAGAAGGTTGCTCAAACCTGGCCTTGAACACTTCCAGGGAGGGGGCATCCACAGTTTCTCTGGGCCACCTGTTCCTGTGCCTCACTACCATCATACAAAAATTCCTTTCCTATGTCTAATCTACACATACCCACTTTCAGTTTAAAATTGCTGCCCCTTGTCCTGTCACTACAGGCTTTGGTAAAAAGTCCAGAAGCAGAGCATGTTGGCTGAATTGTTTTTACCAGTGTTACATGCAACATATATCCTACTTGTGCACAGGAACAAGTCCTGTGAGTGACAGAGCTGTCTTTCCAAGACATCAGTCAGTAAATTTAGAGTTTATGATAGGACCTGTCTGTACTGCTGAGGTAATATGAGAGGTTTTAGTGTTATTAGTCATGTTTGCCTAGAGATTTTGATGGTTACTCAGCACAAACATGATGTCTTTCCTTTGCAAAGTTACTTTATTCCTGAACTGTCGGTTGCGTTTGTTCTATTTGAAGTAACTTTCTTTTTAGCAATGTTAAGTTGATCTACCGTATGAAAAACTCACAAGTGATTAACTGTGAGAAAATTCTGTGCCTTATTTGACTTGTTCACATTTAAAAAGGTTGTTTCTGACGACCAGTGGAAGAGGTCCCCATCCCAGGATGAAGAAAAGGCAGACACACAAAAGATCACACACAGGAGATGGGGCTCTGGAAAAAGATCTCGTCCCAGACCTCTCTCAGACTATGGCCAAATGTCCATCAGAAGTTTCTCTATACCAGAAGATGCAGTTGCAGTGGACTCTCAGAAGACAGAGTGCATGGATGGAGAAGATCAGCCACGACTGGCTTCTGTTGGGTCTGTGATCCAAAGCAATACAGTAGGCTACCACAGAGGGCGAAAAAGAAGACCCATCTCTGTAATAGGTGGGGTCAATTTCTATGGAAGCGGTCCGACAGAAGAGATAGAAGGTCTGCTGACACAAGTAAGATAAGAGATGTGCTCTCTGCAAACTGCAAAAGACCTTTTCACTTCCTTGTCTCTATCTTCAGCCTAGAAAATAGAATGGATGCTTCCTTCTCTTCCTTCCCTTTTGTAAAGCTGACATCGTGTACTTACAATTCTGCTTTCCTGGTCACTAATAACTTTTGTCTTGTTGTTAAAAAACAAAACAGCATGGAATAAAACTGATGCTGACTTTTGGGATAATCTTTTCTGTATTGTAAATTAACTATTTCTTTCTTGGAATGGTCATTATGTCTCATTGGTATGTAAGAGCTCATTTGTGTTTAATACAGCTGTGTTTTTAGTCTCCTTACACAGTGTAGGGCCTGAGGAACAGAGGAGTACAAACAAATATGTTAATAACAGCACATTATTTATGGATCATTTCAATTTCTCCAAACACAGACCTGTTCAAAACCAGCGGCATTATCTGTGGTGTTCAAATTTGTGGTATTGGCATAGCAAGGATACTTGAAACTAATAAAGGACATGGCTTAAGAAAATTGGTAATAAAGAAAGAATCTATGAAAGCTGTCAATATGAATAAAATGTCTATTTATGCACTACTAAACTGACTTAATGGAATGAACATAGGGAGCCTGTAAGAAAATAGTGTGTGGCTGAGTTAGCACATGAGCAGAACCTGCATACTTATTTGCCATCTCTGTTGGCTTAGGTAAGAGAGTAAGAAATAAAAAAACTTCCGAAAGATAAAAATAGTTCCTTATTTCCTGGAGTGGGTACAATGGGTAGAGGAATTTACTGTTGTATTGGTAGTGGTGGCCCTGCCTTGCAGTTGGTTACAGACCTTCAAACTTGGGGGCTTTTTTAACACTGCACTGATGGGGTGTTTTCCACTTTCCTGAAAAGATGGAGGACTCCTACCTAAAGCAGTTGTCAAGCTGATAAAGCAACAGAAAAAAAAAGGAATAGTATTTACATCTTCAAAAAATATGATTGTAGTGGCTATTAAAGGAATTTGAATCCTCTTAATCTTTCTTATGCCACTCGGATCTCCTGCTGGGACTTTAGTGGTACTCCTCTGACTGAAACCAAATGCTGAAACAATGACAGGATTTTCAGTCTCCCGTGAAAAGCAATTTTTAACATGAACATTGTTATTGTATGTTGCACATTTCTTCTTCATAATTCCCTGATGCAAAAAGTGCAGCTTGAAGCAAAACTCCAGCTGAAGCCAATGAACCTTTTACCCAGATAAAGGTCATAGTTTCAAACTCTATATAACTGCAACATATTAAAATTAATTTTATCACTACTTAGCTTGGAGGAAAAACAAAGAGGAAAAATATTGTTATAAATTCTATGCCATTTTACTCAAGAATAATAGATGGATTTCGAGGGATAGTAAGTATTGGCAACCCAAATAATCCCTGCTGTACCATAGAAGTGATTTAGCACTCTCCAAGCCCTTCATTTACTGCTGAAAACAAACTGATCTCTCTCCAATACATCAAGGCAGCTATTTGAGTTGGCTTTTTCCATGCTCCAGTGCTGCTGCAAGGGCTGGCAGGGGTTAAATGAGCACACTGTTGTTTCACTGTGGTCAAGACCAAAACTATAGAGCATTCCCAATTGGGGCACATTTTTAACCCAAATGATGGCCTTGCCAGGCCTGCCACTGAGTAACACTACATCCGTGTCCATCCAGGGAAGGGATACGGACTGAAGTCTTGAAGGCAAATTTTACTTGCCCAGAAATAAATAGCTTTGTTGCTTAATCAGCCAGTTATTTGTGTGTAGTATTTGCCATCACATCTATTAGCTGTTGATGCAATGTATCAGACTTATTCTATGTGGTGTTATTCAGTGACAGGATCCTGGTATATTGCTAAAGTACTGAGGAAATGAATTTTAAAAATTAGGTTGTACTTAAATCATATTCAATATACATTGAGATTTTTGGCAGTCATATTAGAAAGTAAATTTGTAGCTGAAATGTAAAAAAAGGATTAATGAAGCAGGAATATATATGCTAAGAGTATTTTAAGTGGGGCTTTCAAAGGCTGATATTTGCACTGATGATTTTTTTTTCTTAAAAGCTTTGAAACTCCATGGGAATATTTCAGAAGTATAATGCTGAGTCCTTTGTTGTGTTTTATTTTGGTCTGACAGCTTAGGTGTGAGAAAACCTTTTCAAACAGTACTAAATCACTGGTTTCAGAATAGAGTATCAAGAGATAGTTCATTAAAAAAACATCCCTGATGTTTCAGGTTACTTGATAGAAGGGCCTATGAACAGTAACAACTGAAAGATAAGAGAACATCTAAAGATAAGTTCCACTGAATTTTGTATGCTGAGTTCTGACTGTCTAATGTTGAATGTTTATGCAGGGTCATTCAGCCTGGTTAATGTGGTGGTGTTAAGGGATGACATAAAATTAGATTCCAATTTGCAAATGAACCAGGGGTAGGTTCTCTAATCACAATTAAGCAAATGAATTATTTAATTGAAGAAAATGGCTTCTAGATCAAGTTACGAGTAAACTTAACAGTATTTCTTTTTAATGAGTCTCCTAGGAACTTTAGAGCAGAAGATCCTATAGACAATGATTTTTGTCTTGTAAGATATGTTTATTTTACTTAAAAGCAATACATTTATTTGAAGAAAGCCAACATATCAGGAAAGGAACACAACTTCCAGCCATAGCATTTCTGGTCATTCTTTCACTTTGGGTTTCCCTTCAGATACGTGTTTACAGCACCAGGCGGCATTACATGGGCTGCTCTCAAAGCGGTTAGATCCCAGAGCATTTGGGCATGCAGTATTATGGGATAAAAATTATAGAGCATGTCTGGTCATAGCAGAAGGCTAGGGAGTTTTTATTAACAAAAAACTATAATGTAGTAAAATATTTCCTGTGGTGCTGGTGGCTACGGTATGCCATGTTCAAGCGATGTTACTTCAAAGTAGGGGATTTTACTGCCCCTATAATTAGCTGGGCTATCTGAAGAAACCTTACTTCATACCTAAGTTTTTCTCAGTTGGACTTGCTTTGCTAATACTGGATTTTCCTGTTTTCTCTGTAGCCTGTAACACGGCCACCCGTTCCAGCACACCAGGTACCCCCTTATAAAGCTGTTTCAGCCAGGTTCCGGCCACTCACCTTTTCACAAAGTACCCCCATCGGTCTGGACCGGGTTGGACGAAGACGGCAGATGAGAACATCTAACGGTAAGATGAGCAAGTCTTTTTGATTTTCTGTATCTCAATTTAATAACCCAGCTTGCTCAGGAAGTAGATTATAGTGTGGAACACAAAAGGGTGCAAACCAACTCAGTGACAAAGTAGTACCCAGCTAAGTTGCTTCATTTTGTGAGTTTCTCTTTAGTAGCTGCTGTGTTCATGTAAAACTTGTTTTGCACACATGCTGTTTGACGTGGCTAGGCTTTATTCTTCTGTAACACTTACACTTCTGTATTTTCCATTCTGTGTTCATACAATTGCCTGAAGATAATAGAATATGAGGAAATAAGGTCTAATATGCTTAAGTTCATACCCGAACCATAGCCACACCACACATGTATTTTTATCTTAATGTTTGTTGTGCATTCAGCTTAACTACCTGGATAGGCACATACTCTATGCAGCTGGAGTTGCCTACTCAGTGGTGAGTGTAGCCCTAACAGGATTCTGGTGCCTAATGAACAGGTTCTTGGAAAAGATTGCCTTTTTGGAAGCATTCCCCTTTACCAGACTCTCTGATGTGCCCTGTGTGCTTTTGCTGTAGTTATTTAGCGTGCAATGCTATCTTGAGTTAATAGACAGTCATATCTAGTGTTAGTGGAACATTTCTTGGAACATTGGTTAGTGGGACCAGAAAAGCCTGGATTAATACCATGTGTGTTCTTTCAGATTGACGGGAGCATAATCTGTACAGTTGTTCATGTTTCACTGGCCAGGGGTCAGAAATGAAAGCAAAATTTCCACTTCACTGTTAATAGTGAACAAAATACTACTGGGAACCTTCACTCTCCTTCTCTGTGGTGAGAACAAGTAAGAGTGTCTGTATCAGGGCTTGCCAAGACTGAAGTAGGAAACTTCTTTTCTTTATTATGCATATGTTTGCCTGTCTTTTAGGGTGCTAAATTAAGTTTTAGCTGCAATGATGCCCAAATTCTGCTCAAAAAATTCCCTCAACTACAAATTAATTTATATAAGAACATGTTAAAACTGTATTTTCCAGTCTTCAATAGAGAATGACAGTTTTCTTCAGAAGGTGCCCTCTAAGGAACAGACTTGAGAATTTCTAACTATAGCAATGAGATAGAATATATATGTTATGTTAGTATTTGCCTTTTTATTTATATTGTAGTAAAATATTGAGAACTACTTTAAAACCCATGTCTGGAGCGTGTCCTTGCTGTATTCATCTCAGTATACTTAATGATCCATATTAGACATGGAGGTAAATTAAGTAACTAATGCTGCGACCCTTTCTGAGATAACATGGTGTCTGATTCCAGAAAGACCACTCACAGAATATCAGGTTTGCCATGAGCTACTTTTGAAAAAAAAAGAGGTTCTTTAAGTATCACAGAGTTGGAATTCTTTTTCTATTTTTAGTAATCTTTTCCATTTCATGTTTGGAAAGCACATGAAATGATATTAGTTACCTAGACATCTGCTTGAGAGTAGTATCTTTCCAGGTATTTAGCTTTTGAATAACTGGGCTCCTAAACATAAACGTCAGGATGACAAATAGACAAAGCAAGTTTTCTGCCACTTTTCAAGACCATGAAGCCAAGGCAGTATTGATAATGCTAGATGTGCTTTTTATGACTCATTACAATAAACACAGAAGTTGAGCAGGAAAAGCTTCTGAAGTCAAAGCCTGAAGACGAGTGGGGAATATCATGGACTTTGCAGTTTGAGAGCAGTTGCAAATGTCTGTTAAGTAGCTCCAGCAGAAAATAATAAAGTGACTAGTGCCACACATGCTGATCTCGTTCCTTTTTCTCTTAGATTTACAAGGCATTTCCTTGTCTTTGAACATGTGAGAGTTTTTTGTTTGCTCATGTACAGTGAAATTTGATAGCACAAAAGCCCTTTATTATAGAAAGAAATTCTAAACCCAAGCACTGAAAACCAGTGGTAACTTATTTTAGTTACTTGCTAAAGCCTAATGCATTGCTTGTCTACTTTTATAACAAAGGAAGATAGAATTGGAGATGTAAATTTTTAGCAAAACAGCTGTTATAAGACAGTAAATCGTCATACCGTAGGAGACAGAAGTAGCAACCAGCCAATATGCAAGGGAAGCTTCCCTTGAGACTTATATTGTTACTTTTGTTCTTAAAAGGTTACAAGTTTTAAATTATATTTATCACAGTAGGGCAAATTTTAAAAGTATCTTAAAAACGAGACCCATCTTTTTTGCGTATTGTGGTGTGGGACTTGAATTTGGGTAAATTAATTAACTGGTGAACTCCTTGGGATAGTCTCAGCTCTGAGTAAATGCAGGGGGATTCAGCTCACCTAAATTTAGTCTAAATGCTGGTACCTACATAAGAGTTATACATTAGAACACCCATTAGAGGCAAAGGATGACTAAGGTTCGATCCAGTTAACCACCCTGGGGGCCAGTGCTGTGTGGGGTACCTGAGCATCTGCCTGCAGCTGGCAGATGTGACAGAGGATGTATGTGAGACCTGTTCCTTTCTTCAGTGGCATCTGGAGGCCACCAGGATATCCAAAATACATAAAATAGCACTAAGTATCTACATTTAAACAACTGATTTGAGGCTGTAGCCATTGCAGTCAATGAAGGTTAGAGCAGGAGCTGCCTTTGGATGAGGTGGGTTGTTCTCTCAGCTGTTCTAATTGTGACAAATACCTGCTGATTTAGATGGTTCATTCAAATGTGCATTCAGGACTTTAGATTAATAAATTTAAATGTCTCTAATTCAAGTAGTATCCTGTCCTGGATGTTTGCCTATGATGTTAAACTACTGTCAAGCTTTTAGAAGTTCATCAATGTTGGGTAACAAAGTAGTTTTCAGCCTGTGTGGAGCACAGCTCAGGTACTGAGGTGCCAACAAACTGGCTGTTGAGGAGAGGAGATTTTCAGGTTCTCCATCCCTGTCACCAATTAAATAAACAAACCCCACCCCAAATATATTATTGGTCATGGAAGTGAACAAACTGAAGTTATTAATCACTCCTTGAGAGAAAACAGTTCCCTGCTTGCTACCATTGCTTTGCTACTCCATCCTTGCTCCCCCACCCCAAAAGAGCGAGGATGTAAGTAGGACAATATTCAGGAAGTGCAAATTCCCAGGATACTACACTGAATGCTGTGTTTCTGATTACCAGGTAGTGGGTGGAATATGTCTGATGTTGCAAGCAGATCCATGGCGATGGCTGTATTCTGCAGCCAAAGTGCCTGAAAAGCTCAGGGAGGCAGAAAGACTCATGGACAGGACCTGAAAGGGCATAATGAAATCCACGACTGCAGGCTAAGAAGTTGCAGTGTTTCTGGGGGCAGAAAAGCCTCTGGACTGGAGGATCATGGCTATGTGATACTTTGAAGAATGTGACTCTCAAGTGATAGGAAAAGATAAAAACTGTGCTGGTAGGTAATGGGATTTAGTCACATGGATAATAGCTGGGCTTGATGATACAACCAGGACCCAGCAGTGTGTTGGGAGCTGTGGGTACAACATGTGAAGCACCTAGACAGTCCCAGGGACTGCAGAGGGGAGGTGATAGCTGTGCGGCAGGTGGGTGCGAGGGAGAGTGTGATGGACAGGAGGCAAGCACTGGAGGCAATATTGAAGCTGTCAGGTAGAAGCTAAAAGACCAGGAGTCCAATGGTAAAATTGACCAAAATATTGTCAATATGACACTCAGTGTTGGACAGAGAGGCCTTTTTACCTCCAGGCAGCTTCATGCAGAAAGTCGTATTAAAAAGAGGAAGATTTAGATTGTCTTTTGAAATAAAAAGTTGCTTTGTTTTCTAAACCAAAACAAAAGCAGGCTGCTGACATGCAAATCAAGAGATTTTGGAGTAGTTTCTTAACAAAGAATTGGGGGAAAGCTGGCAAGGTGAAATAATACTCAATATAGGACAGCATGATGTCATAAATCACTGCATCTTCAAATGAGGGGTGGGCAGAAGCTGACAAAACTCAAGCAAGAAATAGTCAGAAACAGATAAATTTCTAAAGGGGATTTAGAAGAAAGAAGCAACACTGCCAGTAATACTGAAAGTTTAAAAAGTAAGATGGAGAAATAAACTTCTTTTTAAAGAAGATAGATGGCATATGTCAGAAACTTTGTGGAAGGAGGATAACCAGTGGAGCATAACCAGCATATTGTATCACTGTATAGGAATAACAGAAAGGATCGTACTAGTGAAAAAGGCCTCTAATGTATTATAGAAAAACTAAGAGCCAGATCAGATAAACAAATTGACTGTATCATTGAGTGTCAAAGGATCTGTGGACTGAAATGCCATGCCTAAATGGGAGAAAGTATAGTGACAAGATTAAATTATGAACCATCCATGGTGACCAGGATGGTGACAGTAAATGTGACAAACCAAAGAAACCAGAGAAGTTCCAAGGTCAGCAAATACAGTCATAAAAGGACACTTAAATTGCTGTCCTGTGTGTTAAGTGTTGTAATGGGCAGAGTGCTGCTTTTTTGAGGTGTACCATAATTAACCCCTCAGTGCAGCTAATGTGGAGACCTACAAGAAGGGAAACAAGTCTTGAACTGTTCCTGATGTGTGTGCATGATCATATGTAAGAGCTGCTTTTGTAAGGGTGGGATGTGTCCCATCTGACTCCGTAGACTTCTGAGCTAAGCTAGGTGACCTTGACTGGAAGAAGCAGGCAATTTAGGCTGCTGTTCCTTGACCAAATACAGCTGCATAATGAACTTTGCCCTCTGTGTCCATAATGCACTCAGCCAATATCCTTGAAATGGTGAGAAGAGTAAAAAAATCCAATACAGTATGTGTTTTAATTTAAAAGAGAGAAAGTAGACAGAATTGAGAAGTCATTTATGTAACAAAGGAATTTAAAGGAGCAGAAAAAAATGGTGTTGAATGCTCACAGGCAGAATGGAGACTGTTCAAGGACAGCATATTAGAAGATTAGAGCAAATTCATGTCACCTGTCAAAACAGAATTTGGAAACACCGGAGAAGGGTAAAAAAAAAAAAAAAAGGCATCCTTCAGATTGTTGAATTGTATCCAAACAGAAAAAAACCCCAAACCTCTAGCAATTTTAATGTAAAGCTATGGGAATATAGAAACCATTTTCTAAATATATAAAAACTACATCCTTTTTGAAAAATATGGTAGACTGCCAGACAGTTTGTAGGCCTTGTAAGTGCCTGAGAAATAAAACCTGAGCTCAAATTAGGTAAGGATCTGTCTCTAAATGTCAGTAAAAGTTTTAGAGTGACTAAATGAATAATAAGAAATTGACAGAACCAAGACTTCTAGAGGGATTTAAGAACTGCATTTCTGAGCTAGTGCTTCAGTCTGGAATTTGTTCCTTAAAACTTTCATCACTACAGGGAAGAAGGCAGCCAAAGAAGTATCAGGAAGGATCCACGGAGCAGTAGACCACTGAATCTGATGTAGTACATATAATATATAAAGAATGTATTTAGGACTTAGAAACTCTAACAGTAACATTAACAGACTGGTGGACCCTTACAGTGAAGAAAATTCTGTGTGCCCTATGTAGAGGAAAGTTGTGCCCCACAAATACACATTTTCTGAAAAAAAAATCACTGAGATTGTGACCAAGGGGATTCAGTAGGTATAGGCTACTTGGATCTCCAAGAGGCCTCTGACAAGATCTCTTACAAATGTCTCTTAATAGAGGCCCAGGGTAAGAGGGAAGATCCTCCCATGCTTTAACAAGCAAGCACTAACTAACGACAAGGAGGAGAGTGATGCATCCTTTTAGGGAGAGAGAGAGCTTATGAATAGAGTCAGATGTTCAGTGTCTTCACAAATAATGTGGGAATGGAGGTATGCAATGAAATTATAACTCTTGCTTGTATGTTAAATTACAATAGTAAAAGCACAAGCTGCTTGAACAGAGCTGTGGAAGGAATTCACAATTCTGAGATGCAATTCACTGCACTGGGGGCAGGTGAATTCGGTGTTGATAAAGGCAAGGTAGTGCACATAGTGCACATGGAGGAACATGAACTTGGTATGCTTGCAGAAGAATAGACTTTGAGCTGGATATTGCCATTCAGGAAGAGATCTTGCAATCCTAACAATTAAAGTGTCAGTTCAGTGCATAGTAACAGTCAAAACAGTAAATAAAAGGGCAGGAATTTGTAGGAAGAGAATAGAGAACAAAACAGAAAGCCCAATTGTGCCACTGGTGTGGTGTGTGGGGGACATCTTCCCATTCCTTTCCACCTCAAAAGGCATCTTTTACAGGGCACGATACAGGGAAAGGCAAAAGGACGAGAAAACCTACTCGGCATCTCTGTGTGAGAAGTGATTAATGTGTTCAGGTCTCTGCAGCTTGGAAAAAAGGATAATAGGGGAATAAAAGTCTGACTGCCATATGAAAAATGATCAGATAAAAAATTGTTTCAATAATGTAAGAACTAAAGGGCATCAAATGAAATAATCAGGTAGCAAGTACAAAATAAAAGATACTTTTCAAACTTTACAAAATTAAACTATGAAACTAATTGCTACATATGATATTTAAAATCACCAAAGTTGAGCAAAATTCAAAAAATTGTTTGAAAAATTCAGTTTGTTAAACATACTTAATCACCTGCCCCGGGAGGGATCTGAATCTGATCTACAGATAGCTGGAATTTAGGGAAGTATATCAGAAAAATGCCATTACATGCCTTATCTATTTTTATGGTCTACCTTGAGCATCTGCTACTGGTGCTGCCAGAGCAATAGGTGAGGGGACCTTTGGTCTGCCCCAGGGTGGAGGGTCCTATGATACCAGAGGGGTATCTAGAACTGGATTTTCTTGAGGCAAATAAACTAGCATTTAGTTTTAGTATTTTAGTGTGTGTAACCCACAGCCTTTTCAAAGTGCTCTGCGCAGTGGTTAAACCAGCTCAGTATGCATTTGGACAGGGTCACTGTGGACGGCCACTACAAAGGACAGCCTGCACCTCCTCCCCTGCCTGGCTGATCCGATGAGGAAATGAAGCCACCACCAGCTCACCCCAAAATTAGTACTTTTGTGGTGATTCAGTTTGTGGCTGCACAGTTGCTATACATGCCTGTGCAGAGGAGAGAGAACATATCCCCCTGCCCCCACCAGCATCCCATGGTGGCACTGGGTTAGTCATCAGGCAAAAGCAAACAGTCCATTCTCTTCTGCAAGAATCAAACCAAATGACTGTTTTTCAGAGGTAGCTTTTAATTCATCTTCCAAAAGAGCTGTGTGGGGTTTGGTCTCATTTTCCTTTGTCAGTTCAGCTCTTTTCCCCCTACAGTTAGGGGTGTGAAATGACAAAGAGCTTCTGCTCTAGCTGATGAAAGTTGTGAAGCCTTCACTTGCAGATCCCAGGATCATCAGCACTGCAGTGTCACTTCTCTTTGCTGGGTAGATTGTTTTTAATGAGTTGTGCTGAGAAAAATGTGTGGGGCTGTGTATAAACACCTTATAAAATGTAGTAGCTTGGGTTTACTGTGCTGTGCAATGAGTGTCCTGACAGAAAGAAATATTAGAGAAGTTTGGGGATTCAGAACAGAATTCCTATCAGCCTCCTTTGCAGTGCAGCACAGTACGGATTTTTCCAGGAAGATGGCATTAATATTGCAGGGCGATGTTTGGCCTTTTCTTCTCCATCTGAGGCAGCACTATGGAAAACCATGTGATTTCAGTGGGTGTTCAGAAGTCACTGTGTTCAGAAATGCCTCCAGGGCTTCATGAACATATCCCTGGGGCTGGCAGCCCCCAGTTACAAGACAGGTTCGCAGTTTGAAGGTAAAGAATGAGCCACAATGATTATGGAGCTTTCCAAACTGTAAATACAGTGCTATGTACAAGCACAGGCTGCAGTGGGCTTTGCACTCTGCTGGTGGGAGCAGCTCCTGCCTTAGCTGCCAGAGCACCATCTGATCCAGCTTCAGTGAAAAATGACTCAGATGTAAGCGTGGTAAATCCTGGCCCATGGTGAATGAATGAGGTTGTGCTCTGGCTGGTCAGTCCCAGTGAAAGCTGGACTGTTGGGATGCTTTCCTGCTTCATTCCCTATTTTCTGGAGCAGCTGAATTAAGTTTGTAGTTTCAGTGAGAAAATGGCTTCGTCCTCTCCTCTTTTCCTGGGAGTAGTCTGTTGCAGCCTTAACGCTTCAGCTGCTTGTGCCCTAAATAATGATACAGCATTTGCCTGTGAAGCAAGAGAAGTTTTAATAGCCACAAGAAAAATACTTTCATTGTTTACTTCTGCTGGAATTTTAACCCGTATAATGTAACAAAGGCAGACTGATACTCTGAACAGTGTTGTAATACAAGGAACTCCCATCTCCCATCCAAATAGTCTTTTCCTTTGAATTGCAGTCATTTGAATATAGATTGAAATTGCATTAAGCTGCTGTAATGAAAAACAAATGTACTCCTTGGCTTGCTGCGTTTGAGTTGCTCAGGCACTTTGGGAGTGGTCTGGGCGGCGCAGGCGGCTGCAGGCACAGCGTGGCTGGGGCCAGGCAGCCAGGTTTTTGCTTCTTTTCTGGAACTTCCTCCCTAAGGGCACCCCATGATGTCAGAGAGCTGTGAGTTTGCGGCGGCCAGCCCGAGTGTGTGCCGCTGGCAGTTCCCAGCCGAGCTTGGACTTGGAGGCAGGGCTGGGAGCTGAAGGCAGCAAGCAGGCTGGTTCTCTGTGCTGTGGGTAGCTCAGAGCCTTTTGTGATCCTCTGCCAGCCCTTCAGGACCCAGCATCACACTTGCCCTAGGATCGAGTCTGACGGCAGCATGGTAGCCAGGGGGGGAATGGCACGATTTTGGAGTCTGGAGAGCCTTCAGATGGGTACGTGTGAGTAGAACACAGTCTCTCGTGCTATTTTTACAGTGTCTTTAGGTTGAACTGATAAATTGTGGCAGTCGGAGAGGGCCTGATTCTGGTCATGCTTATACTGTGTCACCCACAAGAGCCTTTAGCTTTACACTGGTGACAAAGCTGCTATGAGATCAGAATCAGTCCCAGGCTGTCCTTTAAGTTTTTGCATCCTGTTGGTGTGAATGGGAAAGCCCATCCCTACCTCTTACATTTCTGCCTATAAACAAGAGATGCAGGGTGCAAGTGACCGCGTTTTCCTTGAGTCTTAACTACGATGACAACGTAAGCTTGTTGATTTGGTAAAGAATAATGAGCAGTTGTTGGTCCCAAAATCACAGTCATTTTTCATCTGGAGCCAAATGAATTAGGTTGTTTTAACGTGCTGTTGTTACTGGAACAAACCAACAGGCACTGCCGATAGTACATTGGAGATGTATAAAAGGATGACTGGGATTAATTTTTTCTATGTTGCTTTATAATTAAAATTTGATTTAATGAACTACTTATTTGCAGATTTTTAAATAAAGCACTTTCGGTAAGTTTCACAAGATCTATTTTAAAAGTTTATCAGTGCTCAGGCTTATGAGTTTGTAGGGAAAAAAGATATCTTGATTTTTTAAAGAGAGGTTCTGCATCCTTCCTGGTTAGGCAGATTATACCATTAATGTGAGAATATATTTAAAATGCTGTAGAAGAGAATGATTGAATAGCTCTATTCTGTTAAATCAAGACTATGCTGTATTTTTCCACCTTAAAAGGAAAGAAAAAATGTACGAGTTTTTTAGTGAATCTGTGAAGTAATCAGCTTTGATCTCTCTTGCAAATTAATACCCAAATGACCAAAGATGCTAGTGATCGTATGAGTGCCCATAAGGAGGGGGTTGAAGTGGCTCTCCCTATAGGGTAAATAATGGACAGACAACAGTGCGCCTGTTAGTTGTGTAGGTGTGTGGAGTAAAGCCAGGAGTCCTCTCTACAACTCTCACCCATCCGGACCCCAGAGCTCGGCAGGCCGGCGGTACCCAGACCTGAAGTAGGGCAGAGAAGAGGCAGGGTCAGGGCTCTGCTGCTTGGCCTGGCTGCTGGGTGGAAGTGGCAGGTTGAATAACTCCACTTAAAGGTCCCTTTCCAGGCACTCGGGAGGGAGACAGATGCTCTGCAGGCTGTGTGGCAGCTTATCTGGGACACAGTAACCATTAGAAAAGGAATTCAGTTCTAGCAGCACACTCTGAAATTTTTCTTTAATCTTTTTTATTTTTTCATTTTTTATTGGATTTTTGAGCACTGTAAGTTCTTCAGACTCCCTAGTTATACATAGCTCGGACCTGCCATAGGAATAAATCTTTAGGGATAAATTAACAAGGATCAGAGAGTGTACTCAAGCACTGGACCATTGGTCATGATTCTTGATTGCTTGCTCATCCCCTGATCTGTTTGAACATTATAGCTGGATTTCAAAGGCAAACCTACTCTGAAAGGGTCTAGCACTGAGCAGTGTGGACATAAGTCAGTCAGTATTACTTGTTCCTGAGATCAGTCCCCAGATTTCTTCATCTCACAGTGTGGAGATGATCACCAAAAGGTTCTACCACCCAGTGATGTAAAGGCCAAATGGGCTTTACAGTTTTAGACAGCAGCTGCAGATCTACATAGTGACAGTCACTTACATGATGTTTCTCTTGGTTTATGTGGCTTTGTAATAAGATGAAGCACATCTTAGTTCTGTCCTCCATTTCTTTACAAAACTGCCTTTTTGATCAGAAAATGTACTGTTGTCAAACAAAGATTTTTTTGTGATTTGGGGCAATTAGATCAAGTCTTTTCTCAGGCAGTTACAATGTGTTCAGTCCAGACTCCCTGTCCCCTTGGGCCTCCCTGTAGGTACCTCTGTGCTGCCAGAGCCTCCTCTGGCACGTGGGAGAGGTGATGTGAGGGCAGCCGGCTGAGAGCAGGGGCTGTGGCCTGGGCTGCCCACCCCTCCCACGGGTTGGTGGCATGGAGGTGATGAGTGGTTACATCTTTGTAGGTATGTGATGATGTGATGGCACCCAGCCTGGGACTGACAGCAGACCCCTGGGACTGGGGACCACATTGGACCTCTCTCATCTGCCATGTGGGAGATAGCATTGAGACCCCCCTTCTGATTCAGGGTGTTGGAGATTTCCTCTGGGTAACAAATAAAAAATAAATAAATAAAGGCTGTAGGTTTGTTTGTTTGTTTGGGTTTTGGGTTTTTCTTTTTTTATAAAAAGGAGAATTTTGCAGTTTCATCAGCTGCTAAATGAGAAAATTCTGAAGAAGAGTAAAAAGTATTTAATAGCAGAAAAGTATTTTTCCTGAATGCTCTGCTGCCCTCCACTTCTGCTGCTATTGTTATAGTTGTGACAACAAAGGCAATTTCTCAGCTATTCCTCTTGTGTTGTTTTGTTTGGGAATCATAAAGATGATGAAGCAAACAGCTGTTGCACCTTTGTTTTAGTTACTGCAGATGGTGGGACTGAGTCTTCAGCCTTAGTGGATGACAATGGCAGTGAAGAAGATTACAGTTATGAGGAGCTCTGCCAAGCCACTCCCAGGTACCTGCAGCCCGGAGGGGAGCAGCTAGCAATTAATGAGGTAATGTTCTGGGCTTTCCATTGCTGTAACAGCGGGCTGGGGGGGGGGACGGGACACACAGTTTTGTATTAATGAGAAGCACAAGTAGCCAGCGTAGTGAAGAATTCAGTAGCAATGGTGTTCTGTCTCTGTCAGGACCCATGAGCAAATGCCATGGGAAGAGCACAGTGAGTCACTGGGAGTGTAACTTGTTAGCCTGCGTAACTGCTCTGGAGCAGGATTCTTACTGTTCTCGCTAATAAACATTGCATAGATTGCTGAAAGTCCAGAATTTTAGTTTTATCTAATCCTGGGCACTCTAGTGAGGTATTTGGCTCTTTTATTAATTTATAAACTGTTCATTGTTTATCTCTTGTCCTTCACAACCTCATTTTCTTCCCATCTTAGCTGATAAGTGATGGTAGCATTGTGTATGCAGAAGCTCTCTGGGACCACGTGACTATGGATGATCAAGAGCTGGGCTTCAAAGCTGGAGATGTCATTAGAGTTCTAGAAGCTTCCAACAAAGACTGGTGGTGGGGAAGAAATGAGGACAAGGAAGCCTGGTTTCCAGCTAGCTTTGTCAGGGTGAGTAACTCTCTTGCTTTTGAACTGTTGTCATATGAGATTCCCAGCAGAGTGCAACAGCAGTGGTCATGGCATTATATTGAAGTGAAGGGCATGATCATCATCAGCTCGGTTGTGTCTGAACATCAGGGTGTAACTCCTAATGACTTCACAAGGAAAAAAATAATAGAGAATCACACCCCAAGATCACTTATCTCCTCTGACACATTTAACCCTGGCTTCTTCCTTTGTGTGGTCTTTTTGTAACCAAAGGAATTTCTCAAAAGAAATGAGGGCAGCAGAAAGCTTAACTGAGAGGTATCAGCATATATATGGGGAGGATGCAGCAGTTTTCATGAGGGAGTGAGGAAAGCTATGCTTTGGTGATTTCTTGGTAAAATAGGGAGAAATTTATTACCATAACATTGTGAACAATCTGGTTCACAGTCTGAACTCCCTAGTCAGAACTCGGGAAGATCAATGACAGTATAACTCTTGAATGGTATAAAATGGAATCATGTCTGAAAAATACACAGGCAACACAACATGGTACCTCTCAGATACTGAGGGTAGAAAGCCACCACCTTATTTGAATATGCAGTTGGGTACAGTGAGATATTTCCTGTTGTAGAACCCTCTCTGTAAAGTAAGAATGGCAATGTTTCTGTAGCAAGTCATCTCAATTCTAAGAAGTTTGTAATAGTTTTATCACATTTTGTAAAAGTTTGCTGCTTTACTCTAGTTTGCTTTGTTTGTTCTGGCTGCAGCTGCGAGTGAATCAGGAAGAAGTGACAGAAAATTGTAATAGTATCCAGGATGAAGAACAAGATGCAAATATTAGCAAACATCGTCAGAAAATAGCTGAAAACAAGGATCAGATGAGAACCAACGTTATACAGGAAATTATGAACACAGAACGAGTCTATATCAAGCATCTCAAGGACATCTGTGAGGTACATGCTTAAACATGAGAGCATTCTGCTGATCTAATGTGAACAAAACATCCCATACAAGTTGAGAAACAGAGCGATTTCTCGTATAAAAATATTCTCAATTGCACTTCTGAGTCTGTTAGTCAGACCCTTATGTCCTCTTATGGCTTTCCTCTCTTTTGACTGCCACAAGGCACCGATTCCTTTTCTTTAAAAAAAAAAACAACCCACTTTTGACATGGAAAAAGTGCTTATCTGACCACTATTTCCATAATAATGGGATGGAAGTCCAGTTTATTTAGAACGTTTTACCTCCGGGTTTAGATAGAAAACTTACAATAACTTTAATAAAATCAATTACCATTCGGGGACAGAACTTTTTGAAACTAACTTGCAAAGAGAATGTTTGCTGGGCCAGTTTTGTTTTTTTTTTTTCACTGACAAAGACGTTCTTGCTGGATGCTTATGAAGAAGCCTATAAAGGTGTTTTAGAACTACCTTGCTTGTTTGAACCATTAAGTGTGGGGTTTTTTCTGCTTTTTGTTCAAATTTTTTTGGAGGCCCACACTTGAACAAGAAGCTTCTTAACACCTTTCAATGAATTTTGCCTCTTCTTACATGGACTGGGATGCATTTGACCTGTATTTATCTCCTGTTTGTGGTTAGCATCTGGAAAGGTGCTAAGTAACATAACAAAATATTCTTTGTACCCTTAGTTTGCCGTACCTTCCTCTCTATTTGTGATGTTGTCATCCTTTAGTCCCTCACTCAACATTAGATTCTTTCATGGACAACAAAGTAGGCAAGAGAGAAATGCTTTTTTCTATTGGTTTTCTTTGTTTGGGTTTTTTTTTAGATCAGACCTTTTTAATGCATTTTGAAGGAAGTAAAAAGGGAAAACAAAAAGACAAAAATTGGTTGCTAATTGACTAATTTTAAGACATAAATGTAAGTTTTGTCATTTAGATTCACTATTTACTTAAGCTGGTAAGCTTGACTGTGCTGAAAGATCAGGGAATTGTACACACAGCTGTGTTGCTGCCATGGTTATCTGAGTTCTAGGATGTGACTTTCATGTTTCACTGACCTGTTAATTCTCAGACTGATGTTAATAATTAATTTTCTCTAATACATGTATTCTATAACTCTTTTTAAAAAATCTGATATGCATCTGAGTTTAAAGAGAGCGAACACACATTTTCCAAGTAGAGAAGTGATGCTTCATGTTCAACTTGTGGAGTAGAGGTGGTCTTCTTTCCTCCAAGTGAATCTGTAGGGTGGTGCAAGCAGGGCATATGGCTGAAAATATACTCAGGTAAGTCTAAGCCAGAAAAACTACTGCAGATAGTAATCTAGATTTGCAAGCTCTGAACTAGAATGAATCACTAGGGCTGGTGCGGTCAGGATTTTGAAGCTGGAGTATACCCAGAAAGACATTTTACATTCAAGAAGTGTCTACAGTTCATATGACAAGAACTGCACAGGAATTAGTTTTCCTTGTCAGAAGTATCCTCCTAACAGTAGTAAATGTAATAGCTGGCCTGCAGCGTAGCCACTGCACAGCTCTCAGAGCAGATGTCTGCAGAGGAGACAGGAATATTCATACCAGTGCCAGCAATATTCAGGGTTGCTTCCTGGTAAACCTCACTGGAGCAATTGCAAGGCTTTTTACAGCTGTCTGCTCCCAAAGCAATTTGGGAGAAACCTGCCTGAAAGCAGCCAAATGGAGGAGCCTGGCAGATAACCCCTTATCATGCCAGTTAACCTTCACACTCAGCTGTAAGCCAGCGCCGTAACTGGTACAAGAGTGTAAGAACAGCAGCTGTTCCTGGATACTCAGCCCCTGCACTGTATCTTCCTCTCCCTGCTGAGCTTTGTGGATTTAGGAAGAAAAGGAGGAGTTACCACCTTTGCAAGAACGACCAGGCAACTTGGGAGGAGTACAGAGATCTTATCTTGTCAGGTTATACAGAGAAAATTAGGAAGGCAAAAGCCCAGCTAGAACTCAACTTGGCCACTGAAATAAAGGACAAGAAAAGGATTTCTACAAGTACATCAACAATAAAAGGAGAACCAGGGAGAATCTCCATCCCTTACTGGATGTGAGGGGGAACATTGTAACCAAGGATGAGGAAAAGGCTGAGATACTTAATGTTGTCTTTGCCTCTGTCTTTAATGCACAGACCAACTGCTCCCAGGGTGTTCAGCCTCCTGAGCTTGAAGATAAGGATGGAGAACAGTACAACCCCCCCCATTATCCAGGAAGAAGTAGTTAATGATCTGCTTCTGCACCTAGACACTCATAAGTCTATGGGGCCGGATGGGACTCACCCAAGGGTACTTTGGGAACTGGCAGAACAGCTCACAAAGCCTCTCTCCATCATTTTTCAACAATCCTGGTCAAGAGGGGAGGTACCAGATGACTGGAGGGTGGCTAATGTGATGCCTATCTACAAGAAAGGCCAGAAGGAGGATCTGCAGAAATATAGGCCGGTCAGCCTGACTTCAGTACCAGGAAAGATCATGGAGAGGATCATCTTGAGTGAGCTTTCATGGCAATTGTAGGGCAGCCAAGGGACCAGGGCCGGCCAGCATGGGTTAATAAAAGGGAGGTCTTGCTTAACCAACCTGATCTCTTTCTATGCCCCTGTGACTCGCCTTTTAGATGGGGGGAAAGCTGTGGATGTTGTCTACTTGGACTTTAGTAAGGCCTTTGACACAGTTTCCCACAGCATTCCCCTGGAGAAACTGATGAAACATGGTATGGACAAATGGACCCTTCACTGGGTTAAAAGCTCTCTGGATGGTTGTTCCCAGAGAGTTGTGATTAATGGGGTGAAATTGAGCAGGCTGCTGGTCACCAGCGGTGTCCCTCAGGGCTCAGTTTTGGGGTTGGTCTTGTTTAGAATTTTTATTGATGACCTGGACCTGCGGATTGAGAGCACCCTCAGTAAGTTTGCAGACAACACCAATTTGTGTGTGAGTGTTGATCTGCTCGAGGGCAGGAAGGCTCTACAGAAGGATGTGGACAGGTTAGATCGATGGGCTGAGGCCAATTGTATGAGGTACAAGGCCAAGTGCCGGGTCCTGCATTTTGGTCACAACAACCCTGGCCAACACTACAAGCTTGGGCATGAGTGGCTGGAAAGCTGCTCGGCAGTAAAGGACCTGGGGGTGCTGGTGGACAGCTGGCTTAATATGAGTCAACAGTGTGCCCAGGTGGCCAAGAAGG
>JANIJG010003475.1:0-31126 GCA_024611175.1 Megaceryle torquata
AGGGTGTAAACGATATCTCCTGGCGAACAGCCCCATATTCAAACAAAAAAAGCAAAAGAAAAATGGGGGGAAGCAGTCACCAAAAAAAACCCATAAAAAAAAAAAAAAAAAAAAAAAAAAAAAAAAAAAAAGAAAGGCAGATGCTAGATCGGAATATTTTCAAGAAGATCCAATGTCACTTACAGACTACTCTAAGTAAGAAGGAATTTGATCACCTGTTGAAATACATTTTCCACAAAAAAAGAGGCACACAGCATTTTAACCTGCATAAATACTGTACTGGCATCAAGGCATTTCACCATTCATTCAAAGAGAAAGCAATACTCCAAATACACAGGACCAAACAGATAAAGCACACATTATTTACAGTGCAGCAACAAAGCCAGGTCGTGAGATTTTTTTTTTTTCCTTTGGAAGAGTACAGGCTGCACCTAGTAAAGTTCTGTAAGGTCTGCTGCAGTTGCCCTGCAACTGATACTGAAAAGAAGTCAGGTCGTTTTGACAGAGATGCTGTACTAGACGGCACTAGTGTTTTAATTAGCCACAACAGCAGTTTTAAGGCTGACACTTTAAATAAAAGAGTCAAGGTGAAGCATCTACCTGGAAAGACAGCTTTTGAACACAGTGTTTGCTTCCAGTGCCGCACTAGGGCAGAATCTGACCTGCTAAGCTCCCCACTCCAGTGGCACAGAGATTCCGACTGCTTGCTCAGCTCAGCCCATTTTCTTGCAAGCATGGGACCAGAGAACCTTCTTTTTGCCTTGCAAGTAACTTGGAGAGAGCGAATTTGCTACCAGTACTGTCTGTTGCAGCCTTCCTTGTAACACACACACCAAAAAAAAAAAAAAAAGGGAGAGAGAAAAATACCACATGGCAATGGGAACTGACTGGAAGGGCTGGAGACCAGCCACGTAGAATAACACGTATTTGCTAAGAGGCAAAGGGAGCCTCGGTATTGCAAAGCATACACTGAAAACCACACACATAAAAAAAAAAAAAAAAAAAAAGACAGAAAAAGGAGAAACGGTTTAAAAATAAATTTCCCAGTCATAAAGATAAGAAAGCTTTAATACACCACGAGGTCACACAGCCCCTCCAAAACGCAACGCCCGCCCTCGCCCCGCAAACGAATCAATGAAAGAAGCCGCGCCAGTAAAACGAACACGTACAGATCCTCACATTTTGGGCTGACAGTTGCAGAGTTTCAGGCTACCCGCAGGCGGACGGCTGCTGCTCCTTCATATGCATTTAAAGACTAAAAATTTCAATAATTACGTTGTCTTCTACCTTATGTAGCGCAACCCGCACCGGCCCCACGGTGTCTCCCCGGGGGAGCGCTGCTGGGCAGGTTAAACCAACAGCCCTCGCTCGCCGTGCTCGCCCAGCCAAGCGCAGCCTCCCCGCCGTAAGCTCACACCGCTCATTTCAGGCAGAAAGGGGAAAGCCCTAAACCTGACCCCCGGGGCGGCAGGAAACGGGAATCGCTGCCCCCGGCACAGGCTCCGCCGCATCCCTCAGGGCAGGCGGGAAAACGGCCGGGGCTGGCCTGAAGCGGCCGAAACCCCCGTTTCTCAACTCCCAGGGCTGCCCCTCACACCGCCGCCGATCCCGCTGCTCACCCCCCAGGGCTGCCCCTCACACCGTCACCAATCCCGCCGCTCACCCCTTGGGGCTGCCCCTCACACCGCCTCCAATCCCGCCGCTCACCCCCGGGGGCTGCCCCTCACACCGCCGCCGGTCTCGCTCCTCACCCCCCCGGGGCTATTTCTCGCACCGGTTCCCCCACCGGGGCCGCCTCCCCTCACACCACCACCATCAAACCCGACCCTCACAGCCCCGAAGCCGCCACCCCCTGCACTCACCGCGGCGGCCGGCGGGAGGCGGCGGCGGCATCGCCCCTCCGCCCGCCCCCTGCCCTAGGCAGCGGCGGCGCGCAGCGCTCGCGCGCGGCTGTGGCACCACGTGACCGCTCCCACCTCCTCCCCTCCTCCCGCTCCTGGCCGGCGCCGTCACGTGAGGCGGCCGGGGCGCAGCCGCCATGACAGGCGGGTTGGGTCAGCCTGAGAAGATGGCGAAACCTCACCGGAGAGAGGGAATGGGGGGACTGTGAGGATCCTGCCTGGCCTTTTTTTCTTTTGCTGAGTGGTGCATAGCCGTGAAGCTGTGGTGGTTTCAGGGCTGGAGGGCCGTGGATGTGTGGCCTTTAGACTCTAAGGAGCTGCTGGGTATCTGCCTTCCTGCCAGGCTTGCAAGTCCCCTCAGAGATCTCTCTGAAGACTAAAAGTTCTTTTCAGTCCTCCAAGGAGGTGCCTTCTCTGGGCTTTGTGGTCTTAAGTGGTCCCTGGAAGTACCTGTCCAGGGGCTTTGAAAGGGAGAAAGAGGTGTAGGGCAGGCTCACAGGGGATGTCTGGGCCAACTCGCCATGGTTTTGCCCCTTAGTAGTTGAGTAGCTGGCTGGAAGGTGGTGGGCTGGCTTCCTCAGCAGGAAGGGGGAGACAGTGGAGGGAAATCAACCCTAACTGCAGCAAAATAACCTGAGCTTTGTAGTTAATGTGCAACAGTAGAAAATAGTAGTCATAGTAGTTAAAGCAACAAGAATTTACATCCTTACAGGCAGAGATGTACATTGAATCTTCCTATCTTTCATATACAGACCAAGTGATGCCACTGTGACTTACTAGACAAAATGGTGCTGGGGTACCTTCACCAGTTTGTGCAGTCCCTGCCTTGGCTGGTGTGAGACTGAAGATGTGTTTGTGAGCCCTGGTGAGGTTTAAAAATTAATAAATTGTCAGATTTGCTCAGCACAGACAGGACTGAAAGCTTTTTTGTAAATACCCAGATACAGAACTTGAGCTGCTGAGTGACACTTTGAAGATGGCTGATTTTGTTTGAGTAAAGTAGAAATTAGAATTGACACACCTGAGCCCATTCTTTGGTGGATATAGTGCCTGGTGTCCAGAGATAATATGTCAAGGTGCTTTATAATAACACAAATAGAGCAGAATACTGAACTTGCCAAAAAGCTGTAGCGACATCATTAAAGTACAGAGGGCAAAAAGGCAATACATAATCAGAAGTTGCAGTGAGAGAAAAAGGAGTGACAATCTGTGGAGGGATTAGTAGGCAGATGACAAGGAGGTAGAAGGGATCAAGATGAAAGTAATGTGTGCAGTTAATTGAGATAACCACATAGTCAGCATCCCCATCAGCCAGCTTTTCATAAGTCCTGTTTCATAATGGCTAATATGCAGCTTTGATCTCTCTCTCATAATAATTTAGCCTGAGGCCTGGAGGTGTATGTTAAGCTCTTTTAGGTAAAAGCAACCTCAGCACATATGCTATCTCCTTTCTGCAGAATCATTATCCTTGAAGTCATTCTCATTTGGACAGTTCTTGCCTACCTTGTAATTCCAGGTATTTAATTTACCCAAATAGCTATTTTAGTTCTTATCAATGCTTAGATTGTAATTTTATTAACATAATTAATAAACTGCTACTTTTTAGCATCATTTACCGTAAGGTCTTTGAGACATTTGTTTAATTTCTCAAAATCCATGATTATGATAATCTGCCTGGCCAGATTGCTTAATATACTCTATGATAACTCATTAGCGTTAACTTATTGACCCACTTCCTGTGTGCTCACAGCAAGAGACAAGAACTCACATAGAAGTCCTGGCAAGAAGTCATAACCCAAAGTAATCCTCTTGTCAATACAGCTTGTGGTCAGAATTTGGGATCCATACCTACTCAAGCACTGAAATCCATTTATTAAATGTTTGTATTGTTGATATGTCTCAGACAGAGAAGTGACAGATGAGAAAGCAACACTCTGAACTGCAAAATATGTTCTTTAAGTCCTGTGTCATTTCTTAGATTGGTTCTACTACTTGTGAAAAAGGAGGCGAATATTCACAGACCCAAACAGAATATATATTATTAATGCATGTTATTTTTCTAAATCCAAATGGTTCAGTACAAACTTCTCCAGCTAATGTGTAGAGCTTGTTGACCAGCTGTGATAGAGAAGACTGGAGAAATCTCCAAGTATTCTTTCAATAACTGGGAGAGTTTGCATTTACTTCAGTGGTTTCCTTTTGCAGTAGTTTGCCTATGGGCTGTCCATGACTGAAGTCAGAGTCTGTACATCCCCTGGTAGAGTTTCTATGTGATTATAGCTTTGAATTAAGAAAACAAGCCCTTGTAAATGCTTTACTTGGAATGGTTTACTTGGAGTATTTGTGGAAGCAGGACGTTTATCTGGTTGCTCTTGGGCTTTTCCTTCCCACTGCTAGTTTCGCTGCATATCACTTGACATGATTTTTTGCCTGCTTTCCAAAAGGTCGACTGACAACTCAGAATATGTCTGTGGCTTTATCTGATCTGTTCTCTCTTCTCAAATACTTTCATCAATTTTGACAGGGGGCGGAGATATCAAAAAGATTATATTCTAAACAGCTCTGCAAAAATAGATGTCTGAATAGAAGACTGTTATCTCCTGCTGAGAAAAACCTTGGAAAACAAGTTAATCCCACATACCCTTAAATTCATTAGGAGCACGTAGGAAAGAATCCACGGAGCTATTGTGGCTATTCTATTGGAAACATCAGTTCTGTGCTTTGTAGCAGGTGAAAAGGCAAAAAGGATGTTAGGTACGTTAGGATAGGAATAAAGAGTAAGATGGGATACTGAAAAACCCAACAAAAGCTTGGACATCTTGAATATGGTGTGAAATTCTCCCTAAAGCACCAAGAAAGGTACAGAGAGAAGCAATATCCTGATCACAGGTGTGGAATTGCTTCCTTAAACTAAAAATAAGGTGTTTAAATACACTTGAATGGTTTAACTTGGAAAAGGACTATGAAGGAATGTGATAGTGGCAGAAGAATCTATTGTCATAAGAGAAAGAGAATTCTGTGTTTCTTATAGCACAAGATTTTGGTGTCCTGAGTGAAATTTCCAGGCAGTAAATTTAAAAGAAAGAAAATAATTTTTTCTCTTGAGTTACAATTGTAAATTGCTGCCAGTGTATTGTAGAGGCCAAAAGCTTAAATGTGCTCGTGAGTGGCTTAGGAATGGAAATGAAAAAAAAATGTCCACCGAGGCCTCTTAACTATAATGCTAATGCAGCTGCCAGCTCAGGAAATCTCCACGTAAAGGGGCGGATTCAGCCAGCAGATTAAGACACCTAAATTTGGGTTTCAGTGTGTAGGTGTCTCCATGCGAACCAGATGTCTAAGCTCCCTTTATACTCAGTAGAGAACTAATGTGGGATTTAGTTACATAAATGCAGGCCTCAAATGCCATTTTAGGCATTGTGGAGTTTTCTACCTGGCCTCCTACTCCAAGAAGAAGCAGGTCTCCTGAAAAGCTTGTCAAATCTGAAGTCTCATGTGGAAGTCTTTGATACCTCAGACCATCGTAATTGTCACTAAACACTTATGGTGAGCAAACTGAAGTCTGCTTGTAGTTACAACAGCAAGCTATGCAGACTAACTTAAAGTAGATAAATCAGAGTATTTTGAACAGCTGAATAGTTCTGAGCTTCATTAGTTGTACTAGTAGTTGTCTCTTGACTGCAGGAGGAACTTCTATTCTGATGAAGACATCTGCATGGGAATACTTCAGCCTAGATGCCAGAATTTTTAGGTTTTGCCAGGCAGTACCAGAGGGCATATTGCTTAGCTATTTAATGTTCTTTCCTTAAGTTTCCTTAGCTAGTCAGACAACGGAGCTGATTCAGCTGGGATTGATGTAGGGGAAGAATACAAGACATTATGTATGAAAAACCTGAAGATACTCAGATTTATTGATAATGAGGTTTGTGTGTAGCTCTAGAGTCACGGTGCATTGATGTGTACATGCAACTTTGAAGTTGCGTGACTCCCTAAGCCTGGAAGACACCCAGTGGCCAAGAGTTCTGGAGCAACCATAGATACTGCTGACGAAGCCACCAGGATGACAGATTCTTAAGCCATTAGATTCTGTAGCTGAAAGGAACTTTTTTTCACAAGGATAAATCAAAGCTAATTTGGTTGATGACAGGCTTTACACCCTCTGTGAATCAGACTGGTTATATCTTGTTGGAGTAGCAGAACTTGCTTAAGAAGAATTTGGTTTAAGATTCAGGCCAAAGAAATTGGAAAGAATGATAACTAGAAAAGCCAGATAATAATTAGATGAGTTTTGGAAAGCAGAATAATTTTTTTCCTCAAGCACTTGTGCTTCAAATTATTTACATTTTCTTGTTAGACAAAACTTTTAGAACTAATGCTGGCCTTGTGGGCTGATGAAAGTTTTAACAAAACAAGTCAGCAGGCTCTGAGTTTGGTTTTGAATATCTTAAAGCAAGCTATGAAGGAGCATTTATGCTTTTAAAATTGCCTTGGTCACCAGTTGTGCTACTGCAGCAGTGTTCCCATTTGATATTAGCGGGATGCCCTGATAGTACAATAAACAATAAAACCTCCCTCCTACCATCACTGCGGTTAACAGAGCGTCTGTACCTCTCAAATGTCCTGCTCTTCAAGATGAGACAGAGGCAAGAACAAACTTAATATGATATGATGGGCAGGCCCTCTCTCTTTTCCCATACATGGGACACAGATAAGATCTACCAACCAGCTAATTATATTAATGTAGCCCATGCTAATGAGGCAAGAAAGAAGTTGTGTTGTGGAATGATAAGCATATGTAATATATCCCCAAAATCTGCAGGAACATGAGGAAGAAGCCAGTTGTGCAAGTGACAGTCAGTGCTTGGGAGAATTCACAGATCTGAGGATTTTGCCTTGTTTTGTCTTCACAAGGAATTGCAGCACTGAGCATACAGAGCAGAACAGTGTTGTCATCCTGTATTCAATTGCCTTCAACTTTTTTCCTTCATTTTTCAGACCAATCTGTGTTATTTTTCTGTACTTCTTAACGCCTCTTTTCTGATATTTTCAGTAGAGTCTCTCCAGAACTGTGGAAAAGTTGTTTTTTTCTCTTTGAAGTGTTGCTGACAAAATTCCATCTGTTTTTGGTATTCATAAGTTCTCACTCTTAAGATCTGGGAGCGAGATGATACATTTTCTGTCATTTCTTTTTACTGAAATAAAACATTCATTGGAATCTGTGGAGGGAGGTGAATTGGCTAAACATTCTGTCCAGTGTTGCTCAACTGTGCTCAGATCACTTCACAGGCTTTGGGTCTGGGCAGCCTGAGCTGATTTCTTTTCCACTTTGGGCTGTTTTGCAAAGTTTTGAGAATGAAAACAATCCCATAAACCCCATAAATCTCATAATTGAATTGGCTTTCCCCCAATGAATTATATTAGAACTTCCTTCTATCTTTGTTCCTACTCTTCAATAACAGGAGGAAAAAAAGTTTATTTGCAGAGGAGGTCAGTCTCATTATCTTCTTTTTACAGATATGGAAGTTAAAGTACAAAAAGATGAAGTTGTTTGTTCCAGGTCATCCAACAGAGCAGTGGCAGACAAAAAAATAGAGCTGAGTCCTTCAGTGCTCACTCTGTTGCATCAGCCTGTCTTCCTGTTTTGAAGAAAACATCTGAAATGTAATTTCTATAGGTAAGTATGTGAGAAAGATTGAGACTTTCTGAAGCATGGAAACCAAAACCTTTAGTTATGTCATGTAAACAGAGGTTAGATAGAGTTCAAACTGAGATAGAGACTCCAAACCCGAGTTGTTGTAGAAAAGGGTGGTTTAAATCACTTGAATCACTTGTTGCAGGATCCTGATTTAGGATCCTGCTGACTATGCCAATTTGTCATAGAAGATTGATTTAGATCACATGAAGAATCGCTGTCAAAGGTATCAGCAAAAGTGATTTTCATATCAGTTTGTAAAAATGTGATGTAACAAAGTTTGATGGCGAGGTTCACTCTATTACTTACTATGTACAAGAAACATACAAAGGAAAATTGAGTTAGAATCGATTTTGAATAACTTACACAAAGACCAGAGATGCAAAAGGGTAAGGGAGACCCTCCCACTGAGTCATGAGGTTCAGGATGAACTCCCTTGCTTTCCAAACTCCTGATGGAGCTTAGGTGCAGCTGGATCCAGTCTTAATCCCAGACTTGGTCAATGGTTTATGTTTCATGGAAAAGGGTAAGGAAGACCTCCCATTGAGCTACTACAGCAATTTGTCAGGGAAAGAGTGATTATTATTATTACTATATATTTATCATTATATATTACTATACACTATTACTATATATTACTATTACTATGAGATAGCAGCAATTTAAAATTTATTAGCACTATTACAGGAAATTACAAGATGAGGTTATATGATTTTTAACAATACTTATTTGCCAGACAATTATCAGAGTGATTTAATGAAATTTGCTATAATCAACACTTCAAAGTTTCCTAAATTGAATCACACACACAAAAATGCACACAAATACAGAGGTTAGTTAAACTATGATCAAGATTTTTCTCTCTTTGCAAGTTGTAGTAAATTATCGGTACCAAATGATCTTTGAAACCTCATTAAATCTAATTATAATGAACTATTGTTCTCCTTTGTCAGCATGTGTCAGCAGACAGTCTTTGACCTCTTCTTCTTTGTCAGCATCTATCTGGATGATCTTGGAAATCCTTGCAAAGTCTATTCTTGAAGCCCTCACGAAATCTGTTCTCTGAAATCCTTGCAAAATCTACCCTGAGAGGTGTCCCAGCTCAGGAGGAGACAGGAGGTCACAGACCACTGTGATCCCAGAGAGCTCAAAAGGGTCTCGCTTAGGATTGTTATTTATAGGATTGCAAGATGATTGACTTTGGTCAATAAGTTCCATTCTGGCCACAATTCTTGTCAGGTGATTATGGCATCTTCTAGAGCAGGCCACAATCCCAGCAGGAGTTTCAGGTAAGGCTCCCAGACAACAGGAGTTTCAGGTACAATTAGGGAGTGCCTAATTATCCTAACTCACTGTACCAAAGCCAGGACAAGAAAATACCAGATGTCCCAACTCACTGCAGCCAAAACAAGAATACAGTGTTGGCTGGTCCTGACAGTGCAACGTGGCCCAGGGAGTCTGCACCACCACAGTAAGGGCACTTCTGTTATGCAAGCATCTTTTTGGTAATTCTTTCTCAGAGCAGGTATAATCTTCCCAGTATCATTCACCAGGAGATCCCCCAGCCTCTAGCCCCATACCTGTTGTGCGACAGCATGCTGAGCTGTCCTTTTTGGTTTTCTTCATACTACAGTTTAGTTTTCTGCATTCTCAAGGATGGGGCTTTCATTTTCCAAGCACTGAGAAAAACGTGAAAAGGAAGTTGGTGTAACCAGCAAAGGATGATTATTCAGTAATATTCATAGGTTCATCAATCCCAACTCTCTCAGCCTGTCTTCATGGGAGAGGTGCTCCAGCCCTCTGATCATCTTCACAGCCTCCTCTGCACCCGCTCCAACAGGTCCATGTCCTTCTTATGCTGGGGCCCTCAGAGAACACAATGCTCCAGATGGTGTCTCATGGAAGCTAAGTAGAGGGTGAGAATCACCTCCGCTGACATGCTGCTCACACTTGCTGCAGCCCAGGACACGGCCAACTTTCTGAGCTGCAAGCACACATTGCCGGGTCATACCAACTGGGGACAGTTCCTGCTTCTCTGCAGCAACTTTACTCTGTTGTTATCACAGAGCCACAGGGCTTGTACCCTTTCTTTTTCCACCCTCCTCTCCAGTTTGCCATTCTTGTCTGCCCTTTCTGTAACACATCCATGAACGACCACACAGACTTTTAGAAACTTCTAGTCTTAAATCATTCTTCTTTCTGGTCTAAATCATTCTTCTTTCTCAGAGTTCTAAGATATATTAGCAGTATACTTCATCAGTATTATTTTTTCAAAGGAGAATATGTGAAATTCAATGGTAATTGTGTTTCCTATCTTGTTAGGCGCACGTGAGAAACTGAAGAGAAATTATATTCCTATAGTTAAGAGACAGGAATAAGGAGATCTGACTGTCCCATGAGGCACTCCCTCCATCAATCTGGGTTTATTGCTTGATGTCTTCATTTGTTATACAAAATATCTTGATTAAATTTTTACTCCCACAACCTGTGTCAATTTTATCTATTAAATTAGCAGCACTTGTGGCCAAGCACAGTTTCTCATTGGGCAATAAGGTATCACTACAACCAAGGACACCTGACCTCTCTTAGGATTCCTAGGGGAATCCAAAGCAAAACAAACAAACAAAAAAATCCCCATCAACAACGTACTCTTTGTTGCATTACTAACTTGTGGTTTACCAGAGAAATGTGTTAGGGTAGGATATCAAAAACAGCATTTTGAAAATGTTTTGGAAGTGTCATAGACTTGATTTCAATAAAAATGGAAAACAAAATAGAAAATAAGTATTCTAATTGGTCTCTACAGAACCCAGGAGCTGTGCAGTTACTTGTAAAATTACTCCTTATTCTAGCATGGAAAAAAAAAACAACTACTATGTGATTAAAAATCTCAAGATAATTTTGAGGCCTATTGAAGAACCCTAATAGAAATAACGTGACCTTTATGTTAATGATTTTAGTGAAGGATTAGTAGGCAATTAAATGAATGACTGGAGGAAACCATTACTGCACTATCTGAAAATGTTAAGCTCTGAAAAAAGTATACTGCCTCTGGAAAGGAGTGAAAATGGAAGATAAATACTGTGAGAATCTGTCCTGGGCAGGCATTGTGCTGTACAAAGGGTTAGTGTAACATTCTGTGCCAGTTGTGAGGTGCCCCCTGGTGTTACAAACCTCAGCTGGTTATTCCTGTTGAGACATCGTACGTGGTCAGAGCAGGATAGACCAAGCAAAGTAATGGCAGAGGATGAGAAAGTGTAAAGGAAAATGGAAGCTGCAGAAGAGGGATTGGGAGCAATGCCATTTAGGATCTAACTACCGTTTACAGTAGGCAGAATTAGCTGTAAATTTCTCAGTTGTAGGTGGTATTTTGAGAAGCAGGAGTTAGAGGATGCTGTGTGGTGATTGGGATCCAGGTGAGGACAGGGTCAGCAGTGTTTTGTGGAGGCTATAGATGCAGTGGAGGCTTGGAGAGGGGTCTCCTTCTTCACCCAGACGTCTCTTCCATAGCACTGCAAGTGTTATGTGAGCCCCAGTCCTGTCAGTCCTGTCCTTGCAGCCACGTGTCTCAGCTCCAGTCACTGCAAGCAGCAATATACCCTGTCTTCTTTGTACAGCAATTGCTACTTACTTGGGGCTTCTGAGAAGAGGAAGGAAAAGCAGGGAAGGGACAGAAGAAAGGCGACTATTTCAGCAAAGGAGAAGGGAGGAATAGAAGGTGCTGAGCCACAGAGGAAGGCCTTAGAGAGCAAGGCTTTCGGTTCCTATTACTGTGGTCAGAAATCATTGCTCCAAAGAACCTGTGCTCTACTATCCACACCTGCTTCTCTTTCTTTCAGAGACACTCATGGCTCTGCAGGCAGGAGGCAAGTATGGCCTGTGTCCTAAGTAGCAGTGTTGTGACTACTAGGACACACTCTTACAAGAGCTCTAGTTTTCAGGTAGAAATTTATGTAACCACTTGTTAGAGAAATGCTAATAAATAGTAATATCTTTAAAAAGATAAGAAGAGAAAAACTGGAAATATTTTCAAGGTCTGAGATTAATCTGGTTGGTAGAAGAGACAGGATTTCCTTGGAATAGTCTTGTCAAGATAAAGTGAATAAGAAAACTGTAATTAGGACAGATAATCTAGAATTCTGTTCTTACCTCTAAATTGGTATGGCTCTTCTCCAGACTTAAGTGGAGGTTCTAGATGATAGCAGGGGGTTCTGTGGGATTGGTTAGCCAAGGCTTCTCTGGAAATAGCCACATAAATCATGTGGACTTTAAAATGTAGGGGTTGGACTAGATGACCTCCAGAGGTCCCTTCCAACCCAGACATTTCTGTGATTTCTACGTATAGACAAGAGCAGAATGAAAAGCAAGTGATTCTGAGACTGTGGGAGGAATTCCTACATTATAATAAAGCTTTTTGTAACTGGGTATTTAGTATTTGCAACTTTGTTTTGGAGGATCTTCAGAAGGCAAAACAAAAGATGTTTGCTGCTTCATTCAAGCAGAAAGAATATTAGAAGCTATTTTCAATACTAAATGAATACCAGTTCTCTAGCCCTTTTGCATGTCCTTGTAATGGACAAAAAAAAATAGCTTAACATTTTGTGTCATTAAGAGAAAATACCAATGGTGCAGCAAGGTACCCAATTTTAATGCCTATATATTTGGACACTTGTTACTTAAAAAAGTTTTGGTTCTCTTGTGGATTAGGTAAGTGAGGACATGGAAATTAGAAACTGAGAGCAAAATCCCTTTGAACAGGTCAGTATTGGCTGTAAGAAACTTTGCAGCACTTCATTATGTAAAAATTTGTTGTAAATCAAACAATCTTAGTGGTGCTCATATAGCTCTTGTTGGCAAGAGAAAGAAGGTTAAAATTTCAGCTTTTGTTGTAAAAAAAGCCTCCAGCCCTTGTGGTCAGAGGAATAAAACCTTGAAGATTTCACACATACATAAAATGATGGCTAATCCTATAAGAATCAAATTTAAAAATAATTAAAGGGACAAAGTGAAATATCTTCTGGTGTTTTTTTAATAAAGCCATTCTTCTGATTTTAGAGACCAACTCCTGGATTTGGTAGTACTCAGGCTGGAAATAGTGAGCATAAGTCCCAAGTATGTCTTCTGGCACTGTACCAGTTTGAGTTAACCCAAAATATATTATCCATTCTCCTGAATCCAACCTTCTGCTGTACCATAATATAGAACCAAGTTATGTCAGAGCTGCAAAGTAATACCAGATGGTGATTGTAGGCTGGCTGGAATTTGTGGTCTCTCTCGTCTTGCCACATGTTTCGCCACTTGCAAGTTCCTAAATTATATTGTTCAATGATTTTATCTCCTTGGCTCGATACTGCCTTTCTTTCATTTCTGGTTTGGTGCAATTCTTCGTGCTTTCACTAGGTGGGTCCCCACAACAGTACACTGGGAGAGCAATTTGCCGAACAGCCTGAACACATTTAGGTAAATGTAGCTCTCAGTCAGTTTTATTACAACTTTCTTTGGCAGAAGTTCACTGCACCACCTGTTTCAATGTAGAATTTGGTGATTTAAAAAAAATTATTACAGTGTTGGGAAGTTGTCATAAAGGGTCTGGACTTGGGGATCTCCCTAAGCCTATTGCCTTTCTAATTTACCTCTTTCATCTGGAGGATGAAACGAATGTGCTCTTCTTATAGCCAGTCATGTACAGTCCTATTGAGTTTTGCAATTATTTTACCTTTCAAAGGATGGTGCAAAAGTGGTTTGTTAGCAACACTATATATATTCTTTCTTTAGAAAATCAAGTTAGCTATCTTTAATGCTTTGCATACTAGTCAAAACAAAACAAATATTAATTTTCCATGTATGTTAGGTATTTACTGACTACAGAAGAAATACTTTTTAGCTAAAATCTTCGCAAATTTTATTTCCAATTATTTTACATGAGTGTATACTTACATTAAAAGTATTTGTCCCCCCAAACTGACCAAGAGAAACCCCAAACAGAGAAATTCAGTTCTCTCTATCCTGTAATGCTCCATAGAGAAGATTAAGAAAAAAGAAGGCAAAGCTAAGCAATATTTTTAATGCCCTCTTAGAAAGCCAGTCTAACCCAATAGTGGGAAACATAAAAGCTAGACAGACATAGCTCTCAAACCTGTTGTGATGCCCTTCCCATCTGAGTCAGTACCTGATTCTTGCCTGGTACAGCAGCCATCTGTTACATCAACCTGGGAGAAAACTGAAAGTCAGGAACAGAGCAGCTCTTCACACTGCTAATTTTTATAGTTAGAACTGTATGGTCTTTAAAAGTAATAGTGCTCTGAATGAGGAGACATGTAGCTTCTTTTCTGTCTCAGGTTGTGTCTCCACCCCATAAAGAAAGAGGATCAATTAACTTTCAGAGGGGTCTTTACTGTCACATCCAGACTGTTCCTGACATCCAGGATTGTACACTTAAAGCTGGCTCTCTTTACAGTGTAGTCTGCAGCATTGACTTAACCTTCCAATGGATAACTCTTACCTCTGGGGGGCTCATCTAAAGGTACCTTTTCAATGACCAATTCTCACCGCTTGGCACCTATGGAAAGAAAATCAAAGGAGTCAATTTCAATTATTGTGAGGTTAGGGGTTTTTTTATTATTATTTTATTCCCCTTATTATCCAGGCTCATTAAGTGAATCTATTTCATCTGCTTATTTGACATGGTAAGACAATTCATGTGGAATTCTAGCAAGAATGCAAATTTTGATTGAACTAAAGGTTTTGTTTCATGTGATTTATGTTTAGAGGGCAAAGAAAGGTTTAGAAAATTCTTGCATTATGTATTACAAAGATAAACTGAAAACTAAAATTGTTTTCTTGCTCAGTAACCAACTTCCATTAAATAAAACTGATAAACATTATTAAATATATTTAAACTCAGAAAATCCTAGTCTCTCAAGTCCTTAGTGCAAGACAAGAGAAAGACTGTCAGTATACAAAGTCATAGTAGTATTTAATGTCAGGGATCTGGCTCAAAATTCATCTTCATGAGTGACTATAACATCCGATTTCCTGGCTTTAGCAAGTAGGAAGACAGAATTTTCTGTGTTTTACCCAAACCAGTTTTATTGGTCTCCTTGCCTTCGTTTTAATGGCAAAAATGCCAGTTTGGAAAAACATAACTTCTACATTGTTTTAGTTGATTTATGTCTCTTAAGTGATGGTTATGAGCTCCAGTAGTTATCTTTTCATTCTCGAACTAGTACCAGTTACAATCTCCATTCTTCAGCTCTGGGCCAAAACTACATGTAGGCTGAGTGCAAACGCTCTAGGAATCCAGGGCAATGGAGAATGGTGAGAAATTCCAGTAAAACCTTCATTCATATTTGGAAAGTTCTTGTGTGTCTGAGCATGGAGACTTGTTCTGGGTAGGGGGATCTCACGCTCTCCTGGATTAGAGTCGCCCTTCTGCATCCCTGGGCAATTATACAAAGTGTAGTAGGAGTGCTCATCATTTCTACTTCCAGAGTTACAAACCACAAAGCCAGACATACTATATGGGGTTGGTCTGCTCACACTCGTCTGGCACCATCATTTCCTCTGGGAAAAAAATGGCAAAAGCAAATAGCAACTTGCCTGTTTGCATGTAGGCGTGATCCTCCTGAGAACATATAATTTGGCACCATGCTCAAGTGAAGTTCAAACATCCTCAAGCTATGAGTTGTTGACAGCTTCTCTCGGAATAGACATAGAAATTACGTAAAGCAGTTAAGGTGCTGCCTTATCTCAACATTACCTTCAAAAACTGTAATGGTTCCTGAGTCACTAATTCACGGTGGTTGGGGAAATACTCTTATGGCAAAGGGTGTTAACTGCTTAACATCAGCCCCCTTGTCTGCAGGCAGAGGGTAACAACACCAGCCTCACCAGGACCCTGGGAGATGCAAAGCACACGGAAACTTTTTTGTGCATTGACGACTGGTTATGTATTGCTGCCCCACAGTGGTTGTGTTTACAAAGGGTACAATCCTCACAGTAAAAGCAGTGATGGACATTTCAAATCATAGCAATTTCTTATTCAGATAGCTGTGCAAAACAGGCATTGAATTTAGACTGGTTCTCTATTTACTACTCAGAATTTGAATGGAATTTAAGCATAGCTGGCAATGTCACTCCAATATTACTAGTGATGGCCCCATCCTTCCTTTATAGGAGGTAGTGTAGAAGTGCCAAGTATCACTACTGTAATGAAACCAGAGGGAGGTAAATATACATATAAATATTCCAAGGCCTCTTGAGACAGTCAGCAAGCAAACCTTGGCTACTAGACAGAAAGTTTGAGAGTGCTAATAAAAGGGATTACAGTGGAAGGCATCCTCTGGGCTATAGCAGGATTTAACAAATGCCTGTGAATGCACCGTTGAATAGGACTCCAAGGCAAAGCCTGACTGTAACTTGGAGCCTGCACAGAGGGAGAAGAGAAAGAGTCCAGGATCCTGTTACTCATCTGATTGCAAAGGGCTCTGTTTTCTGCGCTGCCCCCAGGGCTTTACCTGATCTATCCAAATAGAAGATGTCTGTCCTTCCCACCCTGCAATCATTCATACATAAACAGCTCTAAATACTTTTCTGACTGTTCTGCCAGTTTCAGCTCTTCTTGCTTATTCAGTGCCTGCTCTCCTGCCAAAAAACCAAACTGAGCTCGTGTGGGTTGTGGATGGGGGCAGAGGCAGGCAACAGCGGGCTGCTCATTTCCTTTGTTTTTCACGTTTCTCTTTGGCCTTTCCTTGGGTAAAATCCAAGGGATGGGTCATTGCTGGTTCCATCATGATGCAGAAGGACATACATCACTTTTCAAACAATGACAGCTTTATGAAGCTTAACGGTCTCAGCCAAAGTGTCGATGCTATCATCAGACATGCCTTTCTTCCCAGTCCCTGCAGGTGACTGCAGCTGGCAGCAGATCTTTTGACAGTCAGATTCTGTATGTTATCTTTGTTGGACCAAGCCTTTAAATAATTGGACAGGAAGATCTGGGAAACAGATATGCTATTTCAAGGCATAAATAACACCGTGATGAGTGCTACAGAAAGCCTTTATTTAATTTAGTTCGATTTGGTTGAAATGTGGTCATCTGGTTTGGCTTCCAGCCAGGATTCCTGTACATGTATGGTTAGTTTCTTCTTAGACCACCAACTGTCATATACAAATCACCTCTCACTATGCCTCCATTCCTCAGCTCTTCAATGGGAATAAAATGATGTTCTTGACTTACAAGAAAGGGAGATAAGGAGTGATGGGAAGTACATTTGTGAGATTTTCTGATTTTCTAGTAATAGAAATCCATATAAATAACTGAAACACAGGACTGAAATGGAAAGAGTATTTACTACTAACAGCAGAGAAATGTGGAGAGTGTTGCTGGTACACTGCCATCAGATCATATTTTATAACAGTAAAATCCATCCCTGTGAAGAAAGCCAGACCACACAAAGGAAAAGCTATTTAAACTGTCAGAGTTAAAGTGGCACTCAAGTTTGGGGTACTCTCTCTGACAAAGTCACTGTGGTGGTGAATTAGACTAGACGTAAAGAAGACATTTTTTATACTGAGGATGGTGAAACACTGGCCCAGGTTGCCCAGAGAGTTGGTAGATGCCCCATCGCTGGAAACATTCAAAGTCAGGTTGGACAGGGCTCTGAGCAACTTGATCTCATTGAAGATGTCCCTGCTCACTTCAGGGGAGTTGGACTAGGTGACCTTTAAAGGTCCCTTTGACCCAAACCATTCTGTGGTTTAAAGGAGTTTAACTCTTTAATTTGCTTGTGATATTTACTCAGAGCTTCCTTTTAGGTCACAAAGTGATTTTGATAGTGATCAACTTCACATTTTAATCTGCAGGTATTAGCCCAAGGTTATTTCTTTGCTTCCAACACACCAAAAGTATTTAGCTAAACAAACAAAAAGAACTTCAACAAAATACACACACATTCCTGTTTGCCTTTTTTTATTCCTCCACCCTTTCTCACAATAGGGAAATTTCAGCTACCTGTCCTTTTCTGGAATGCAAACTGGGAGGTGATTTCATTTTTGCTGTGTAAAGAGGAACAGCACAGTCCTAGCAGTGACAGCATCCTGCCGGGTAGTGCTATCACCAGCGGATCAGCAGTAGCCATGAGGCTGAGGACTAGCAGTTCCCTAACAGCTATGGCTCAAAGACAGCAAAGAAGCATTAGATGGTTTGACCTACGGCATTTTAAGATATTTACTTGCTTCCCAGAAGTCTGGGAGGCTCTGGATTCCTTGGCATCTGGTTGAGCCAGGGAGATAGATTAACTGAAGAACTGTTACTGTTTTGTCTTGGGTGAGGCCTTCTGGGCAGCCAGCTGTTTTATTGTGTATTGCACAAAAGGTTACTTTAAATCAGTGTGTTCTAGGGATGAGGGGTTGGAAGTGAGAGGGTGAGCCTGTGGGATATTTTTTTCCTTTACACAGCAGTCTTCACGAGCCAACATTGTTGACAAAAGCAGGCAGAAGAGAGTAACAGTAACACACCAGAAGGGTCCAGTCCAGTATGGTGCTAAGGGCTTGATTTTAAAATGATTTAGCTGCCTGTCCCTAGCTGCTACAGGTTGCTCTTGGAGCAGTATAATATGTTGAACAGTTCTGACAGTCAGGATCCAAAAGTCTGATGCTGTAGCTGCGCTACAATTACCATGCTATGCTTTTGTGTACACAGTGAGCTCCACTGACTTTGGTGGGTTTCTCCATAGACAAAAGTGTTCACCTGGAATTAAATGCTCGTCTCTTTGCAGACAGTAGATCATTGGTGTCCTATGTGCTGTCCAGGAGAGAGCTTGGACAAAACCAGGACATAATGTGTGCTTTCTCGGATCATCCTTTTATAATGCAATATTCTTGTAACAGAGTTCTTACTCTCTTCCACATTTGAAAGCAGAAAAAATCCTTGTGTGCTTCCTGCAGTATATCCCTTCCTGCCAATGCTGGCTCGGAACAGAAGGAAAAGACAGCTTTGATTTTCCAGCTATGGCTTTTAAAAACATTTTTGTCTGATTGTGTTAGGCTCCCAGAGAATGTTTCATGGATATGTAGCATATTATGTTATTACTGCAGTGTAACTGTGTTAAACCCTGTATCTTTCCACAGCCCTTTGAAATAGGGAAGACTTGTAAGTCCTGGGTTACAAATGAGAAGACAGTAGCACAGAACTTAACTCTCCATAAGATTTCTCGGGCAAAATTCCCATGTGGGAGGAGTCTGTTGCCTTCTTTGTTCTTGCCTCAGACCATTAATGTGAGTGATGGCGAATGAACCATGTGGGATTAGATCCATGCTGGGGACAGGGAGCAAGGAGATACAACCTGACCTGCTGTAGCTCCCACTAGCTTCAATAAAAACTGTGAGCACACAGTACTCTTGAAAGGCAGGCCTTAAATGATTTGGCAGTAGACATCCTCTAACTGCTTGTAAGAAAACTGGCAGTGGACATGTCAGTTACTATGATATTTTGATTTCTCCATGACTGAAAGATAGAAAATGTGGTACAATAGCAGATCCAACACACAATTTGAGGTGCCAAAAAAGACATTTGTGTGTAAGTCTTGACCTGTCTGTTTTCTTATTCAAACAATAATGAACAAAACCCAGAATTGATAAGTTAATGATTAACTTAATGTTGTCCTTCAGATTGCCATTGGGAGGCATTTAACCTAATACAGAGGTCTCAGGGTTTTTATTCCAGGTTCCTTGCACAACTATTTGTCTGTACTGATCAAATTCTTGAGGTTTTCCTCAGAGACAGAAGCCTTAGTATTTAACAGCATTTATGCATGTGTCGTATGGCCAGGTTAGAGTCCATACTGCTATAGGAAGCTTGGGTGTCTCAGGTTTCCAAGTTTATATATAGATTTTTTCTGATGCAACAGAATGAAAAACAAACTTATAAATGGACCCAGCCCAAACACATTTTAAAATCCAAGACAATATAAGCGGAAAAGTGTTTTCTGCATTCAGGCTTGTGTCCTAGATTTACCCAGACAGTTCCAAAGTATTTTTGTTTTTCCTATCAAGTTTCTGGATCTACTTAGATCCACCTCCATCTCAATAACATATTACATGAGATACATAACATCCAAGATTCTCAGCAGTATAAGTGGAGATGTAATTTAGATTGTCAGCTTAAAAACTAGCACTGTAGTGGTGACTCTAAATCTTCAATCCCTCCATTATTTCACTGCTTGCCAAGGAGACCTGCAATAAAACTCGCTAAGCAAGCGTTGCTTTTCACCCCAGGAACTTGTGCTATCTGCATGTGGCTCAGACCCTGCAGCTCAGTGGTAGATCTCCCTCATGATTTGTGAGAGTTCCACAAGTGGTGTGTGATAAGTAGTCCAGAAGTTTGCCATTTACCCCCAAGTAATAGATTCATGATGCTGAAGGAGTGCGGTATTCATGTCAGATGTGTCAAATCTGCGTTGCCACTAGAGAAGATTTAGGGATAAAACAATACTGAAAAATACAAAATTGTCAATAATGGAGAATATTACAAAAAGAGGCAAGATGGGTCACTAAGGTTATGTCTGGCAATAAAACCCTTTGATAGCAACTCCAACATCTCATCCAGTAAGAGGCTGACAGACTGATTAGTTTCTGCTGTCTGTATCAGACTTGGTTCACCTAGAGGACTTTAGAGCTACATCTTCTGTGTTCTATGGTAAAGAGGTTACCCGGAGTCTCCTGGAACATCTGTTCCACCCTAAAGCAGACTGTCTTGTCACCTACCCCTGATAACACTTTCCCTTCTTATCTCTTGTGACTGGTCACTCAGATTTATGTTAATTAAGGAAATCAAGTAATTTCTGTACACTACTCTCTTTAAAGTTCCTAATTAATTTTTCTATTGTACACTTTGATTAGAACACACTCCTAGCTTCATTTCTGAATTGGTTTGGGGATGTTTTTCTTTTCCTTTTACAGGTCCCTTCAGACAGGGTGCTGCATTTTGCAAATCATAATGAAATTAATAAATTAGAAATAGTTATTATAACTCAATTTGGAAACGCCTGTGAAATTAACTCATTTTTAGCAATTTAAATGCAGTTTTTGAAGAAAAATAGATGGCAAAACTGGGAATTGGAGTTCCCAGAAAGATGGTTTCAGGAACTGTTAGTTACAATGGCTTTTTTGGGGTGTTTTTACCTCATTAAGACTGTTAACTTGGCACAGAATCAACATAGTCTCAGCATGATACGATGACTGTAATACAGTCCTCCTTGCATTAAAACTGCCTGAATCTGACACACCAGTACAAAGTTCAGGCAGTTTGTTGAAGGCTGAACTGAACTGTTCTGATACGATTTTCTTTATCTTATCAAAAGTCTCTCAGTGAGCCAGGTGAGTCCAGACTATTTCTTGGTCTCTAGTTCTTTGGCTCAGTCTTTGTCTTCAGGCTGCCTGAGTCAGTTTGCTGTTCTCTGGCTACTGTTCTCTAATTTTCTGACTCTTTTTTTCTCTGGTAATTTTTATCTGTGACTGTATGTTAGGAATATTTTGGTTTACAAAACTCTGACTTGCCTTAATCCATCTCAGAATAAAACCTTTCTCTCTCATAAATTCCTAGTTCTGTCTCTGAATGTAGCCACAAACATTTTGATCCCTGTGTGTACTTTGCCTGGCCATTCTGGGTTCCTTGCCGCCTCATCTCCCATGCACAAAATCAGATTACACTTGTTTGCTGTTCCCCCACTTAACTATTTCTACATCCTCAGACAATGATTGTGTATTAAATAGCAGTTGCATCTTTACAGGGATAGTCACAGCTGTGGTAGGCACTAGTAGCCTGGAAAAGTGGGTTGTAAATTTGTCCCACTACATTTATTACATCTCTCTGAGCTGAGAAGTGTTAGAATCACAGTTTAAGGCCATTATGGACAGTTCATTCAGACTTAAATGGGGCTGATGGGTGCATGTTAAATGGCAGCCTGGGACTGCTACAAAATGGAAATCATTTTCCTATGTTTAGCTCCAGTTGTATTTCTCATTACATGTGGCTAGTGGCTGGTTTTTCTGAAAATCCTTTTTGGTCAACTTCCTTTCCAGCTGACCTTATAAGATTGCAATACGCATCTGAAAAATCAATTAAAAAAGAACTGAAATACACTTCTATTATATATTAACATGTGTCCTTGTAAAGAAAGGCCATGATCTGGGTATGCAAAGGCTAATAATTGACCAACTTCTGGTGCTGAAATATTTGTTCTATTTATTTTCTTTGCAGAAAGCATGCAAATACTTTGGAGGGACACTAAAAAAAAAATCTACAGAATACTCATGCCAAATTTAAATAGGCACATTTTAAAATGTTGAGTAATTATTGTCAATGTTCTGCCACCAAGGGCTCCAAAACTTTTCTCTCTAACAAAAGAGAAAATGTAGATTTTATAGGTTGATGGCAATGCATGAAAAACAGGTTTACTCTGGTTCATTGTAAGGCTACAAAAAAAAGCTGAAGATCTAATGTGATAAAGGCACATGATAAGACTGGTTTGTGGTTTTGTGTTACAAGAGACAAGTCTGACAGTTCAGGAAGTTTCTGAGGGCTCCACAAGGTGTGCTCAGCATTTACACAACTGTGCCTGCAAACTACTACAAGACTGAAGCTTAACCATGACATTTGACTTGAAGAGAAGGTCTTGGTGACTTGCAGTGTTTTGGAGGGACAAAGAGGACAATGCATTCTTGTGTCGTTACTGGTAGCAGAGGCCATGTAGCCTGGCTGTCTCATGTCCAGTGGCAGCTGAGAATGGATTTGGCCTCCACCCTTGTTTGCCTTCATTAAATTGTATGGCGTTTATTTGTTATTCAATGATTGTACTCCTTTTCCTCCAACCAGAACTGCTTTGTGCCCTGGAAGTGTTTAACTTCTACAGATTTCATATCACAGGACTACTTCTTCCCTAAAATATTCTGAGATGTTAAAAAGCCCACAAACTTTAATTACAGTGATCTTTACCAAGCTAACTGATGTTCAGTTGAGAAGTCATTTTGAGTTGCTGCACTCCTGGTGATGCCTTACCTGCTTTGTCTGAATGGTACTTCCAGGAGATGGCAGGACCTCTGAAAGCATCTCATAATAGTCAGAAATATCTCACAGCCTGTAGGACTACAGTAAAATGAGTCACTCTTATCCTTTCCCAGGGAATTTTGTGAGAACTGACCTTTCCTTCTGGGCAAGCACATGTATTCTGGGAAAACTTCAGAGGACTTGGAGCATTTGAACATTTAGCTTCTATCCACATTAGTCTAATGGTCTTATACCCAAATGAGTAAATTCTTTAATTTCAGTTTATAACTCCAAACGAGCTTGATAGATGAGCTCATCTGTGTGTTTTCAACAGAGATTTTCTAGCTTGAGAACACCAAGATTTTAGGGTACTATTTTTTTCCTCTCTGAGTAACAGGTAAGGTGGGAGCTGTATTTGAACACTACAGGGCAAGACAGACTCAGCTGTGGTATCCAGCTATAAACCTGGCACTAACCTTTGGGTAGTCACACCCTGTTGGGCCTAATTCTGAGATTAATGTTTACATTCTGCTGGGAACATATTACAATGTATTAATATATTATTCATTAATATATTGCAGTTATTTTATTCTATTCCAGCTTCTCTTTGAAAATCCATTCCAGAACTTAACTTGCTCTTATATATAAGATACATCTTCTAATTCTAAATGTATGCATGCCTTTTTGGTTTTTCTTTTTTTTACTTCTGTTCTTGTGTCAACTTCAGTTTTTAGCTTAATCAATTTGAGTTGGAGCTGAGAGCACTTTCATAGTCAGACTGATACATTTTGGAAGAGCATATAAATCTATAATCCAGTGCTCTCCAGTTTTCTTCGAGGAGAAAGTACATGTTTCCTCCTGCCCAGTGATGCTTTGATACCAGGAGCTTTTTATTTGCTTAGAGCAATTCCTCTGTTTAGGGAGTTAATTTGGCTTGTGCAACTCAAAGTATCTGGTCTCTTATAGTAGATATTAAGAAGAATGCATTACTTGAGATCAAATTTGTTAGAAATTGCTTACCCAGAGGATAAATAATGAAACAGCTTTATTGTGAAAAGTAATGAAGAGAGGCATAATTGTTTACAGATAAGAAAATTGTGTCCTTCACTCAACATTACCATTGAAGCTGTAAATTTTTGTCCAGTTCAGTGATAAATATTTGTGTGAATTTTGATACATATTTGTTAGGATATTGGGATTTCTTCAGCTTCTTTTTTAGTGAGAATGAGCAGAATGTGCTAAAAATATTTTTCTGGAAGTTTCCCTAATTTCATGGGACATCTGTGTCTGGTAGGACTAAGCTTTCTGCTAAGGGATTACTGTCAGATTCTGACAAGATGAATGGGAAAAGTTCCTTCACCTCCAAACAGCTTCAAATTAAATGCCCGAGTTTCCACTCTCAGGAGTCAGGTCTTGCTCCTGAGTTGAATGTTAGCAAACCTTAGGGATTTGAATAGTGTAATTGTTAGTCCAAATACAAAAAAGGAATTTCTGAGTATCAAGTGCCTAAGAGTGGCATCTGCCTAACAAATCAGAATGTTCCATTAAATCAAACACAAAGTACCCAGTACTTTGCATTTTATTTTGGCAGTGAGATAATAGTTTAATATGGAACCCAAAGTCCTGATAAAAACAAAACTTCTGTTATGACAAGATTGCAGGATTAGCCCCAACTTTAGTAATTAATGGCCTGCTTCCAGCAAAAACTATCAACACTTCCTCCTCCCTAGAAAATATAGTTACCTTGGGGCCAATTTTGTATGGAATGCTCGAGACTGATTTGAAATGTATATGCCACATATGCAGATGTTTTTATGTCTACATATTAGCAATTCTACATCTTTACTTTGGCATTGCCTTTTAATTTAGACCTGTTTATGGTGAATTTGACATATGGAAGGTTCTCCTATATTCTTAATTAGTAATGCATTATTTAATTACACTTGTAGTATATGCTGGTCAAAATACAGATGTGTTACAGTTTTTGACACTGTCTCCCTTAACATTCTCATTAGGAAACTCATGAAGTGTGGGTTGATGAGTGGACAGTGAGGCGGATTGAGATGGTTGATTGACAGAGCTCAGAGGGTTGTGATCAATGTTGCAGGGTTGAGTTGGAGGCCTGCAGCTGGCAGTGTTCCCCAGGGGTCAGTACTGGGTCTGGTCTTACTTAAGATATTCATTAATGATTTAGGTGAGGGGACAGAGTGTATCCTCAGCAAGTTTGCTGATGATACAATACTGGGAGGAGTGGCTGACACACCAGAGGGCTCTGCTGCCATCCAGCACAACGTGGACATTCTGGAGAGCTGGACAGGTGGAACTTAACGAGGTTCAAGAAGGGCAGATGTAGGGTCCTGCTCCTGGGAAGGAACAACCATCAATACAGGTTAGGGGTAGATCTGCTGGAAAGCAGCCCTGAGGAGAAGGATCTTTGAGTCCTGGTAGTAAGTTAACCATGAGCCAGCAATGTGCCTTTGTGGCCAGTGGTCTGCTGGGGTGTATTAAGAAGAGTATGGCCAGCAGGTCAAGAGAGATCATCCTCCCCCTCTATTCTGCCCTGGTGAGGCTGCATCTGGAATACTGTGTCCAGTTGTGGGTTCCCCAGGTCAAGAGAGACAGGAAACTACTGTAGAGAGTCCAGTGGAGGGCAACAAAGATGACTGTGGGACTGGAGCATCTCTCTTATGAGGAAAGGTTGAGAGAACTGGGACTGTTTAGCCTGGAGAAGACTGAGAGGAGACCTTGTCAATGTCTATAAACATCTACATGGTGGGTGCAAGGAGGATGAAGCCAGACTTTTCAGTGGTGCCCAGTGACAGGACATGGGGCAATGGGCACAGTCTGGAACACAGGAGGTTCCATCTGAACATATGAACTTCTTTGCTTTCAGGATGACAGAGCCCTGGAAGTCTGCCCAAGGAGGTTGTGGAGTCTCCTTCTCTGGAGACTTTCATACCTGCCTGGATGTGATCCTGTGTAATGTGCTCTAGGCAATCCTGCTGTAGCAGGGGGGTTGGACTAGATGATCTCTGGAGGTCCCTTCCACCTCCAATGATTCTGTGATTCTGTGATAGAGTTTTGGAGATCCCAGGCACAAAAGTCTTGTAATTCTAATCTCCTAAATATAAAATATCAGTTCAGCTATTCATAACTTTGATAATTCTGAATAACTGAACATTCTAGTATCAGTTCAGATAATAGAATAATGCTTGTAGACCTTACTACTGTGCCATAAAAAAGACCTCCCATGTGATCAGCCTCATGCCATCAGGAGTAGTGTTGATGGGCAGGAAGAAATTTGACAGGAGAATGACTGCTCTTTCTCACCTTGCACCCCAGCTGTTGTGGTCCATAATAGCTTACCAGGAGACACTGGAGTGGAGCGTTGAGACTCTTGGGACTCACTTCATGATCATCTCCCAGAGGAAATGGGTCTTGTGTGAACCACAGGAGTGCTGGGGAGTAATGAGCATATTTCCCTCAGCTTAGGGTATTTCTCACCCACATCCTTACATATACCAGAATGTAAAAGAAAATATATTTTTATTTGAAAAGAAGACCAAAAGTTCCAGTTTATGCATTTCCTGTCATCTGGGAAGCTTGCAGAGATGCTGGCAGAAACACATGCAGAAGTTGTCTGTGTCTCCCCCAATACAGGACTTTAATCTTCCTGTTTCAACCTTCCTCCTGCTATTCTTCTCCTCTGGTATAGAGGTTCTGTTCCTCTCCTACAAGTGTTTGCTGGTTTTAGCCTTCTGTCGTACAGCAGTGCTGCTTTTTCACATCAGGAGCTCTGCTTTGTTGCAGGATTTTAGTAGTTGATGATATTGTTGCTAGATCTAGCTGCTCTGGAAGGACTCTGGGGGAAGTCCAATGATGTCACCACATGTAAGTGTCCTGTATTAGTGATGCTAAGGGGAAGCTATAGCCCTTTCAGCCATTTACTTTCCACTAGTTCTCCTGCTAAATAAACACCTGATGATTGTCTCTTAAATTATGGCTCAAGCACATGCCTCCTTCTTGGGTTTGCTGTTAGTCTATAAATGAGGACCTCTCAGAGTTGGCATCACAGCATTTTAGGACTTTATTATTACTCTTCATGTGCCATTTCACAAGGTTTTTACTAAGAAGTCCCTTTTTTTGACATTCTGGTTGGGAGCCACCTGTCACATATTCCAGCTGGGAGAGCTCTCTGCATTGATTCTTGGCCAGTTTTCTCCCCAGAACCTGACCTTGTCGCTCACCCTTGGAAGTGTGATTTCCTTGGCCTGTAGAAGTGGATATGACCTTGACATCTGTTCTTTCCAAGCAGATCTTTTGTATCCCAGCCCTTCATGATTCCCATAGGAAATTGCACTGTATTGATGCTTCCTGTTGTCTTCCACACTTTCCCAGCACTTCATCTGAGCTTCTGACCATGTCCTCATACACTAAAACAAGAGATATTCCTGCTGGTGGCTTCTGTTTGTTTGACTCTGGAAGGTGATTGCCAAATAAGGAGTAAACATCACAAATGGGGAAGTCAGTTTGACTTAAAATAACATAAATTCAAGATTGTTGTTCTCTGTGCTCTCCCTGCAGTGCTGAGTACCTAAAGAGCTGGGAAAACTGACTATCTGTTGAAAGGAATTAAGTCGGTCCAAAATGGGGACCTATCAGTTACCAGTTACAAAGGTAAAAATTACTTTTTTTTCCTTTTTTTTTCTTTTTTTTTTTCTTTTTTTCTTTTTTTTTTTCTTTTCCTCATATTGTTTTTTATTTTATGGGGGATATTCAGTAGAAAACCCTTGGACTGCCTGGCCAGAACGCATCTGAGGATTTGTGTTAACTGTGCCTTGTGCCTTTTCTATGTTCTTTCTTGCCCTACCTAGGAACATTTCAACTATAACCTCTTCATCAGTGACAGAACACCATCAGCTAGTTATTTTTCTTTGTTTTGTTTTCTATCTTCAACACCTAGCATTTCTGTGTGAGCTATTCCTTTTCTTTAGCTTGCTTTTTATCCTACATGTATCTACTAAGTTTATACTCATCTCTAATATTAACTTTTAATTTTTCAGTTGAGTCTCTGAAGTCCAAATACTTTGCATAATAAGACAATCAAAATTTTAATTGAGAAAAAGATAATAATCTCAAAGAACTATACTGAAGCATATTAACTAGCATGCATTGGGAACTTTGGATTTAGTGTGTGGGGAGCACCTTTATGTTCCTGGGTCATCTCTAGACAGTCATTGCTTCTAATACTCTTCTGATAAGATTTTAAATCATATATCGAGAAAAATGATGTAGTTATTTTGAGGTATTTCAAAACATAAGTTCTTCCAGATGTGAAATTACATTACTGTAAATCTTATTTTACTGTCATTTTCACCATTTTCTAAACACTGATGGAGAAATTTAAAGCTGTTCTCCTGGCTTTAGAGTCTCAGACTGAGTTGAAAAGTGAAATGTGTTAAATCTATGCTTGCTACGTTATAAATACATACTACTTCTGGAGTTCATCATTGCCGTGGTAATGTGCAATCCATGGTCTTTAAGTGGATATATCCATCAACATTCGTGTGTCAGAATGCTTTGCTAATAATTATGACCCCTGATACCTTCATCATTATACACCTCAGTGCAATGTGAAGAGCGTTCCTCCTTGTATCGCTTATTTTTGGCTGAAAACAATAGTAGTATAGCAGGACATTGTATTTATCTCTTCCTATGGAAGTGATCTGCTGACAGGCCTTGAAAAGTCTGAAGAGCTACTTCAGTTTTGTTCGCAGAGAGCTCAGGCATGCAGGGACACCAGGATCTAACATCTCCATCCTCTTGGCACATGTCTGGTATGTAGGTCTCATTTGGCTTTCTGGCCTTGAGCCCAACTGGTACAGCAAGGCTTGTAGTAAAATTCTTAGCTTTGAGACAGAGCAGCCATGTCCAGACTTCCTACTGGGAATGATCCCTGACCAGTGTTAATTCCTGAAGCATGCCTTGGCGGTGACTTGGAGAGCTGTAGATGGCCTGAGCCAAAACTCTGCAGAGACTGTGTGAACAATTGAACAAGGACAGTGCTTAGGCCTCTGCCCTGACACTATTTGATTTGCTCATATAGATGAAAGTTCTGTTTCTGAGCAACCTTTCCAACATGTCACCTTTTGTTTTGGGGAGATGGAATCTCAGATCTGCATCAATGCACACTTCAGACCTGCTCATCATGCTTGCTTATGCTCACCATGCATGGAGAAACATAAAACCAATTTCTGCAGCACCTCAATTAGAGTAGCTTGCTGAGGATTAAATAATGTGTTGGCGTTGTTGCAAGCAAGACTAGTTTGGGAAGACTGTGCTGTTATTACAAGAGAAATACAATTTAGTTATGAAAACATGGAGAAATTGTGATTCACCACTCCTGCTTTTCTGATGTTTGGATCTTGTTGCACACGTTGTGATATCCATAGGTCCTGCCAAGCTGTGTAGACAAGCAAAGTCTCAGTGTATACTCTGATCCTCTGGAAGCCATTGTGAAGGTGAGGCGTCATATCATTCTGGGCTTTCTTCCTTTTTTATTCACTCCTCTGTCTCATCCATAACTGATCACCTTCTATGGGTTCTCCACACATAATGTGATTTCTGGTGCTTTGCTGTTCTTAGTTAATACCACGTGAGAAAACACATTTTAATTGTTTTGTGCAGGAAATACTCTTGGTCATTGCAATTTTACTTTCCCTAAACGTAGCCTAGACACTGGCCTTGGGCAGAGGTCAAGTGGAAGAACAATGCTAAGTTCTGGGACAATTTAACACCAATACTTTGCAGCATAATAAATTTGAAGCTAAACATGCAAAAAATTTTTTTCATTGAGATGTTACAGATCATCCTGGAACCAACTGCTTATGATTGCTCTTGGAGATCTCACCTTTGTTTACATCTGCACCACCAAGCAGTAAAAGGCTGATATTTTGGGGCCGTCTCACCCACTTTTCTCCAGAAGAAAAACATTGTTACTGCCTACTGTATGGTCTGAGGCCAAACACACTCTGTGCCAAGGAATAAATTCTAAGATTATCGCACAGAGAAGGCTCACAGAAAGTGTGTTTGTAATTCTTCAGCTCTCTGAATTCTTCCCAGTTCACTGCAAGGAATGTGGAAGTATTTTCAGATTTTTATTGCTGAAAACACTTTTTGTTCTTGTGCCCACACATATCTGGTAGAACTCTGCCTCCTTTAAATGCTCTTTTAGCTAATGTACTGCATTACACATCCTGCTGGAAAAGAAAATGAAAAGCAGACTCCTCTTGAAGTCTATTTGTACTTCTCTGTGTTAATCTGCAGGACTGATAAAAATCATGCTATGTGAGAAACGAGTATTTTTCCACTGGTTTTGCATATAATGTGCTATATTAAATTCTGATTCAGGTTATCTGTCTAACTTGTAGGCCTATATATGCAAATCAAAAGCACTAAATACTGTGTCTGGCTAACAACCAGGAAGTCTAAATCACAATCAGTAGAAAATACAAAAGAAATATTCCTGTATCAGTAAGAAGGAAATTAGATGCTTTACAGGGCTTCACCCATATCTTCTGTGATTCTTCAGTACTAAGAAAACTTGAGGCTGAACAGCTTCACACCAGGTAGTGGAATTTTTTTGTATATAGAAACCAATATAAAAGAAAGATGTTCGTTATCTCAGAAGGGACTTTGATCATTGGAAGGCTCTCCTGGCTCTCAGAACCAACAGAGACTGTGTGAACCTTGAAAATCAGGTTCAAGGTCTTTTATCAAGCTGTTGTGGCTGAAAAAAGAAAATGTGTTTTTCATGTTTGTACCTTATTAGGTCTCCCAGACACTTACTTTCTATGCAAAGATGACACCTGGAGTATTATTCCTGCTTTACTCTTACACTATAGTAATGCAGATGAGAATCTGACCTTACCTGTCAGCATAGTCCAGTGCTGGCACTAATGTGACCCAGGCATTGGCGTTCAAGTCACATCATCATGTATTGGGTTTCTGTGGCAAAGTTTTGGTAGCATCAGGGCTACAGGAGTGACTTCTGTGAGAAGCTGCTAGAAGCTTTCCCCAAGTCCAAAAGAGCCAATGCCAGCTGGGTCCAAGACAGACATGCCACTGGCCAAGGTGATGGTCATAGCACCTCTGTAATATCATGCTGAAGAAAGGGAAAAATTTACTCTGCAACATAAACTGCAGCCAGAGAGAGGAGTGAGAATATGTGAGAGAAACAACTCTGCAGACATCAAGGTCAGTGAAGAAGGAGGGGGTGAAGGAGCTCCAGGTCCTGGATCAGAGATTCCCCTGCAGCCCATGGTGAAGACCATGGTGAGGCAGGCCGTCCCCCTGCAGACCATGGAGGTTAACACTGGGGCAGATATCCACCTACAGCCATGAAGGACCTCACACCAGAGCAGGTGGATGCCCAAAGGAGGCTGTGACCCCATGGGAAGCCTGCTCTGGAGCAGGGTCCTGACAGGA
>JANIJG010003477.1:6134-20392 GCA_024611175.1 Megaceryle torquata
GGCAGCTGCACGAGGCCGAAGTCGGTGGGGTGGGGGGGGAGGGGGGGGGGGGGTGCACACGGCACACACGACACACACTCCCACTGACCCACTCCTCACTCCAGGGATATTGGACTCTTCTCCGACCAACCGAACGGTAAAAGCACAACCTGCCTGACACAAGGACGTATTTCCCTCCTGCGCCCAAGCTCATTTCTCAAACCAGATTACGGACAACTCAAATGTACTTCATTTAAGAGACGTGACAGTTGCAGGGCAGCACAGTGTATGACGGGACATTGTCTTTTCCACTCCGCAGCACCCTGAAGTCTCACCACAAAGTTTCCAAGAGCGGTCTTTACCTACAAACGCTCCCCTCCGCCAGGGCCGGCTCTCGCTCGTCCTTTAGCCCCTCTGACCTCGGGCTGCCGCCCACCGTGATCCCCGCAGGGCGGGCAGCTGGCGCGGAGCCCGAGCGCAGCAGCCGGAACAGCTATAGCATCTCCCCAGGCCAGCTAACTCCTTCTCCTCGCCTTTGCCACCGCCGGAGTTTCGCAGGGGGGCTTCAAAAACGCGGCGACGAGAGAAAGAAGAAGAGGGAGGTAGAGAAGAAGAGGGAGGGAGAAGAAGAGACAGGTCATAAGCAAAACTGCCGCCGCGTGAGAGAGGCGGGGGGCGTCACCCAGCCGCCTTCCCACCGCCTCTGCCCCCTCCCCCCCACTCGTGCCTCCCTCGGCCGCCGGAGCACCAGACGAGGTACGGGCAGCCTCTGCTCCGCAGGGGGCGGGAAGAGGGGAAGGGAAGCGGGGAGCGCTCCCCTAAGGCAATACCGTGGATTACCGCCGGCCAGCAGGCAGACGGAGCTGCGCGGCCGACCGCGGCCGCTCGGCGCCCATGGGCGCAGCGTGCTGTGGGTAGGGTCGGGTTGGGTCGGACAAGCACCGCCGGGTTCCGGCTGCCGGTCCGCCGTCGGTCCCGCGGGGCACCCGGCTCTCCTCGGCACTCCCAGCGCCTCCCTGCCTCCCAACCGCCGCTGCCGGCGCGCGAGCACCCTCTCGCCGCCAGCCTCGGCCACGGGCAGCAGCCGCCCGGCGCTGTCAGCTCGGGTGGGCGTGGGTCGGGGAGGGAGAGGGGGAGGGAGAGAGGGAGGGAAGGGGGAGGAGGAGAAGGAGGAGGGTACAAGTACCCCGGTCCTGCGCCTGACAGACTCCGGGCAGCAGGGTGACAGGTACCGGAAGTGAGGTCGCGGCACACACACACACCTCCCGCCATGGCTGCGCGCTATTGGCCGGGCTGGGCTGGGCGAGACCTGCGCGGGTATGCGCGCCCCGCCCCACTCTCTTCCCCTCCCCCACCCCCCCCGTACCGCTCTCCCCCGGTTCCTCCCCCGCCCCGCAGAGAGTTACCGACGGCGCGCGCGGTTGGAGTCCTTCGGGAGGCGGGGTGGGCGCGAGACTGAGGCGGCAAGATTTTCCTTCAAGGGCGAAGAAGGCCCCGCTGGGCGGAAGGACGGGACGGGCCGGGCTGGAACGACGGGGAGCAGGAGCGGTCGTGCCCTGTCCCTGAGGGGAGGTGCGGAAGGACCGTGCGGCCGCTGGCGAAGGGCACTCTCTCTGAGCGCTTTTGTGGCGTTCAGAAAGTTTCCGCTGGTCGCGTCGACAAAGCGGAGCCCGAAATGTTTAATAAAATCCATTAAACCCACGAACGAGACTGTAGCAGACTTTGGCTTCCCGAAGCTCTTAAATCTTGGGCAGGTGACCAGAGGCATAAATACCGTGGTCTTTAGATGGGGTCAGCTTCCCACTACCCCCATTTCTGCTCTTTGGCCATTTAACGTGCATTACATTTCTTGGTGATCCTCATGGCCATGGTCATCACCGTATGAAAAATATCACTAGCTTTCTAAAATCATATTCATTTTAGTAATTTTCACTTTCATGTTCTAACTCCATTTAGGGGAAGGAAAAAAAAAGTTCAGGAAAAGAAAACTAAGAAACCACCATGACCTACTATTTCAAACGTTATTTTACATGCACCAAGGACAAACGTGAAGCTGCTGCTTATTTCTACTCAATGGAAACACCGTTCGTGGAAGAAAACCCACCTGAAAGTATGCCTCCATGCAGGCTAGTAAATGCACTTTTAACAGTGGAAAACAGAAGCTAGTGAAAGCACTCACATTTACGGTAATTTGAGGCTTTTACAGACTATTTACGTTAGTTCCAGTCACAGTCTGGCTTCTCAATTGGTAGTGCTGCTCTGAGGTCTGTCCCAAGCCAGGCCAACACCCAGTACTGCAAGAATCAGCTGATTCAGAAAGTTAATTCCCAGTTTTGACACCTATGTATTTCTCCACAGCCTGTGTGTAACAGAGCTCAGCTGATAACAAGGATCAGGCACCATTTCCATAAAAAATGTTATCTGAGCAGATGAGTTTGTCCTTTCCCCTTTCCTTTCCTTTCCTGATCCCCCCTGTCCCTTCCTTTCTTTTCTCTTCCCTGCCCTGGGTGATCCTACTCTGGCAGGGGTGGTGTACTTAGATGATCCCCAGAGGTCACTTCAAAACCCCTACCATTCTGTGATTTTCCTTTTCCCTTTTTTTCCCCCTTCCCCCCCCCCCCCCCCATCTTTTTGTCTTTTTTCTGTCTTTCTTGTCTGTCTGCCTATCTTTCCCCTGAAATCTACTGAAAAAAGAATAAACTTCAGTGTAGTTACAAATATATATTGGTTTTTTTTGGGTGTCATCAAGTCTTAAAACTGTTTCCCCTCTTGCTTGTCAAGGAAGCTCTCACAAGTGAGGACACTTGTGTTTGAGTTTCCATACTGGGTTTAGGACATCTTGTTTGCAAGCATACCTGTGTTTCTTATCCCTGAGGTGACATTGTACAAGTGCAGCAGCACAATTCTCATATGTAACATCTTAGTTTGGTAACAGCTTTTTTTTTCTTTTTTTTGGGGTGGGAATTCACACATTTTGATGTATTCACCACATCAGGGCTTCGCTGTTGCCAGTGAGAGGCACGCCAGGCTGTCAGGGCTTTTTCCTTGCTGTCGAGCTCAGCTAGCTTTTCTGAGGGCCAAATAGCTGTTTCATAGAGCCTGTCCTCACTCACACACTAATGCTGTCCCAAAGGCAGTAAAACCACAAAGCATTTATTGGAATTTAAAATGAGTTGTGGGCTGTTTCCTGTTTATGAACTGTGGCTTCCCCATCCCACACTTGCTGATAACCAAACTCATAGCAACCTCTGTCTACAGCGTGGTCAGCAAGGAGACTGTGTTATGCCAGACATGGAGAATCCCTATTTTGGAATTATTTTCTTCTAAGGCAGTTGCATACGTACTTTTTTCCATAAAAATGGCTGGTGTTGAGGAAGGTATCTGTAGTGAAGGAGAACATATCCCACCTTCGTAATACTTACCCAGAAGACCATTCTGATTCCTTTTGTACCGAAAGCACTTTTTAAGTGTAGATTACTGACTGGATTGCGTACATTTCTATCACTGTTCAAATCTTAATAACATACTAAATATCATAAACATCCATTAGCTATTTAAATGTGCGAGCTTTTAGAATCAGGTATTAGATTATTGACTAGGCTTTTAGCTGGAATAAGCTTTCATTAGTGTTATATTCTATTAATATGCAATAACTCTATCACTATTGCCTAACAGCTCGACAGTTGTGAAACAAGCAGCCAGACTTGTGCAGTCGTTCATTTTCTGTCTTTCCAGTAGCCAGCTGGCTTTGTCAGCGGTCTCCACAGTCATGCACAACATTTCTGTCACAAAATGTTTTCAGTTGCAAAACAAAAACGCCTTTCCATTTTTTTTTAAAGGCCAGGTACGGAGTCTCTCGTAACAAATCTTGGAAGCAGATGAGCAGATCCAAGGCAGCAGAGTCATTCAGAAGTTTGGGAAAGAGTCCATACCAGCAAAAATTGCCAGCGCCTTTGCCACCTCCTACAACTTCCAGCATGCAGGAAGTGGGCTGACCCCGTGCTCAAATATTTGCTGTGGTTTCTCTTGCTGATCTGATGATAGAGATTTTAACAGACAATGTGCCTCATTTTTGCTGGGTCATCATGAAAGACTTTCCTGGCAAAGTCAATATAATAAGTAAAATAGAGCCTTCTCATTTAGGTATTTACTTGAACGGGAACTGCAAAGACCAAGCATTGGAGCCAACATTTTATAACCTGAAATAGCATACATATGGTTCTACTTCTCTTTGTGTGACTGCTGAAGCTTTACTGAACTAACAGGTACTAAATGAAAATTACTTTAATGTTATTGCATTACTCTTCTTAAAAGAACAGGAATGGCTGGACCATCACAAGACAAAAAGTTTTATGACCAGACATCACTAACAGAAGTATGGAAAACTATTTCAGTGTAATTTAAGACTTTTTGCATCTAATTTTGTGCATGCTGAATCCTGCCCCCTTGTGCCTGGTCAAAATGAGATGAAGCCAGAAGTCCCACATGATAATGACCAGGAGATGATTACATCTGATTTATTTAAATTAACCCATGGATTACATGCATAGACAGTATGCAAATTGTTGTTAAAAGAACAGCGTTCTCCTACCAAATCAACGCTTTTAAAAAATAACTAACAACAACCAAGCAAACTGGTGAAATAAAAGGAGACCCAGGAGATTTCTGCTTCCTGACCTTTCCTTATGAAGCTCCATCCCAGCACAGCAGGCTTTTTACAGAACCATCTGTGCTACTTTGCTTTGTTGTTGGCTTTGAGTTTTGGTTGGGTTTCGATGCACATCTCTCTCCTGGAGCAGAGCAAAGCTCTCAGAGGAAAGGTGATAAATGAAAATGTTTTAAGATAAATCACATGATGCTCATCTGCCTCATTTTAATATGATGGCTTTTGGATGCAACCAGGATGCACGTTACAGGTTGACACAAGTCTAATGGTCCACAAAACTATTTAGACGATGGATATTTCTATATTTTATGTAAAGTGAGATTATATTTCCCAACAAAATAAGCAATTAAAGTTGTTACTTAGATTTAATTTTCATTAGGCATGTTTATTATGCCATACCATGAATATAAGGTATGGACTCAGTCATTCAGATAAATTCTATCCATATTTGGAAGTTACTGTGCTCATTACTCTTTACTTACTAGTGAGGTAATTCCTTATTCGTCAGACTGTCAAGATCAAACATTCCAGGTGTCTGTACATCTCTTCCTGTGCCAAAAAGACTAACGTGTAAAATGACAGTGCTTTAAACCTATCGATTAACCCTTCTTAACCCAAAATTATGCTAGCGCTGTCCTCATTGCTATGGGTAGCTGTATGACTGGCAGAAATGCTGAGAATTGTTCAATTTACATTTTTTTAATGTGACAGTTCTCTCTCCACCCCCACTGTTATTACTGTCAGTCTGTTTTATTTCTCCATTTTAATATAAAAACTTCTTTAAAGAAAGCCTGGTAGCAATGAGCAAGCACCTTTCTTACAGCAGTGCAAGATGCACACATGAAGGGTGAGCTGAAAGAGGAGGGGAAAACAGTACACCCCAAAGCTTGTTTCCGCGGAGGAGCCCACACATGAGCCTTCTGCAGGACGTGGAGGAACCACGGGGAAAATTATCAGCTTGAAAACAGTTTATGGGAATAAGCAGCTACTCTTAAAACTCAACTGTGCTTTTCTTTCCCAGAACCCCCTTGCGTTCTCAATCTGAATCCTTTCTTCCTCCAGCATAAGATTGTTTTTCTATACATTTCTTTTTGTAGTGAATACTGTATTAGCTGATTCAGCAGGATTTAGCAGATTTATTTATGGTTTGGGTTTGTTTTGTTTTGGGTTTTTTTTGTCTCTGAGAACTGCTAAAAAGTCAGTTGCACTTAGTATAATAAAATTACACAATTTTAGAAGACGAATCACTGCTCAGTATCTTGAACTGGGGAGAATTTTTTGTTATTCTGTTACTGGGTTTTTTGCTCCTTCCATCCTTTGATGCATATGGTACTTGCCATGAGGTGTGACTGAAAGGATACCAGTTTCCTCCTACATTCAAGGGGTTTTTTTTCTGTTATCCTTGGAAATAGATGTACTCTCAATTTAAGTAATTCTTAACTTAAATGCTTAATGCATTTTTAATTATTGATCCCTGTATTTCCAGCTCTGTGAACTGAATACTATTGGAATGTTTCCTATTTCAAAGAAGGATTTTCTTTTCTTACCCAGGCTTCTCACTTCTTCCTGCTTTTTCTCTGCTGGCTCAATTAAGTCTTTGTTGTCCTTTTTGCCCAATCTCAGTTTCACATTCGGTGTTTAATCTGTCTCACTAAGCTTCTCTTCTTGGGTGATATCTTTAAAATCTCTCCCTATGACCACCACCATAACTGTGATTATTCATTAGCTGACTATTGCAATGTCTGTTTTGGCCTTCGTTCTTCCTCCTCTCCAGCTAGAGCTAACTTCTACAGTCCCTCTCAAGTCTCTACTATTTACATCAACAATTTATCCCCCTCCAACATCTGCTTCTAATTCCCATCCCTCCTCTCCTGTAATCATACCTTGTGCTTTTTTTACTGTCTAATAATTTTGCAGAAAATCTGCCCTTTCCCTGCAGAGTCTGTGTATTAGCATGACATAATAGAACAGAGAAGCAAGAAAGAGTGTATGCTGAATCGTGTTTCTTAATATGATTATTAGCAACTCGGCTTGGCTTTCTTTTAAATGTGTCCTCCTATATACTTCCGCAGCACATAGGTGCTGCCTCACATGCCTGGATTAGGTTACACTCTAACTGGCAAATTCTCCCAGCATATTATTCTTTATCTCACACCTTGGATGAATATTTATTGTTGTCTGACTTTAGTTGAAGCTTCAGTAGTTTCTGCACCTTTGCTCATGGTTTATGTAGATTTTAAGACGGCAACTGCCATGTAAAAGGCATCTAGCTGTTATCTCTTTGTAAATAATGTAGTCCAAGTGCAGAAAGTAAAACTGAATTTGGACCTTATGTTTTCCTCCATACTAAGTACATACACTTCAGACCTAGTTCTTCATGCACCAAAGCTGTAAGCACATTTATTTGGCAAGCAGATGCAGTGATTTTAAAAGCTGTGTCATTGCCAGAGCACCCAAGGAGAGTCAGTGTGAATCACGTGCACGGATATTTGTTTTGGTGCAAAGTCCAGTGGCTTTTGAAGGTGAGTTTAAAGCTAAGCTGTTCTGTTTATTTTTTTTACTGAGGCAATTAAAGGGAAAGTACAGGTTTCATGCTGCTTTCAGAGCAGCAACACCTGGTGAGCAGGTAGGATACACACCAGGCAGCACTGGTACTTTGTACCCACTCGGTGCATTTTCCAGAGCTCATCTAATCACAGAACTGCAGTTCTCTGAGAACCTTAATGCAAACAAGTTTCTTTTCGTGTTCACTTGTAGTACTGCAAATGCAGTTTTAGAAAGCCCCTAAGATTCTCCCCCTCCCTGAAGAAAGGGCAAGTATTTGTCTCATACTATTACCTAAAAATGTTGAGTTTGGGTTCTAGGGTGTGTAAATCTGAGACTTACTCAAGGCAATTAGCTGAGTAACTATTCAGCTTAAACTGTTTTCCTACCCTGTTTCCAGGGCATGACTAACACTCACTGTGCTACACCCAGTCTTGTCCAGCATTCACAACTGATACACTGAGTGTATGAAGAACCCTATATTTCCTTTATGGGCTCTATGCGCAGTCATTGCGTATCTACAGGTCAACAAAAGCAACACATGTATAGTTGGGCTTTGCAGGTACCAGTCTTTCCTTCACACTTCAGCTGTCCGTTTCTCAGTCACGTATTCCTCACTCTTCTTTATGCTGGTCAGCTTTGCTGTGTGGATAGGAACTGCTCGTAGCTAAGCCCTAGATAGAATATTTAAAGCAAGACTGTACTTCTAGAATTGTCTAAATTGTTTGATAAACTAGTTTGCAAACAAGACTATAAATAACACAGAAGAGGGAGGTCAGATGAGATTTGAAAACACATGCAGATTTTCTGTGCTATAAGACACATTAACAACCCTGTTACTTGCTAGAAATTGAGGGAAGGCTCATTTCAGGACAGTAGCAGAAAGGCCACAGTTTTCCCATCCGGTGACCTCAGAAACATCCCAACACCTTATTCATCCTTGTGCAATACTGTACCACCCCTCAATTTTCCCAACTCCAGCTTTTTGCAGGGCTGTGCTCCAGATCAGGGGACCCGTTCCACTGAAATATAATAAAAAAGAGCAGCAGGAAATAAAAATGATTTCCTGATCTAATTCACAGCACACACCCCACATCCTGGAAAGGTGGTGAGCTGTGAGGAAGGAGCACTGGCTGAATTCCTTCCATCTGCATTACCTCTGAAATTGGCCTGGCATCAAACCACAGTCAAGCCTGACCAAAGAAACAGAGAAGATGACTGTAGTGGGTGATCAGAGGATGAGGAAAGAGAGGAAAGGGCTTATTTTAGTTAGAAGGTGGCTATAGGAAATCCTGGGAAAGGTGATTTTCAGCTGGATTATGAGGAGCAAAGCCAGAATATGTGTGTAGAACTGGATTTCAGGCAAGTCTCATTTGCTTGGACATAAGGAATGTAGGCAGAAGCAGGAGTCATAACACTGAAAGCCTTCTGAGCTTGGAGAACTGGGGAAGGACACCATTTCAGCAACACAAAATCATCAACTACTAACATCATATTTATCCAAACCGTAGAGAACAATTTTAAATAAGAAGATGTTTCAGAGCTGTGTTTAGCTGGAAGATTTGTGTGGGAGAGGGGTGGATACCTTTGGACTTCGTTAATAATTAAGTGGAGGAGTGTATTAAAGCTTATGGAATGGATAGCATGGTAGTAAAAATACTGTGACTCACCAAAGTTGGAAGTTAGCAAACAGGCAGAAGTAAACAAAATCGCACATGACGCATCCTTGTGCAGTCAGACCTGTCTCTCTTTAGTGAAACTGTGCCTGAAATGCTCCATTCACTTCTGGAAACCTCATGGAAATTATTTGATACTGAACCTGCAAGAAAGAAAAATTGCTGCATTCAGAGCTGGATGAATACAAATCCAGCATGATCTCCAAAGCTTTCCTACAATATTTGCAATAGTCAGCATATTTTCCAGGTATTTTTCCTCATAATAATCCCCGAGCTAAAGTCTTGCCATTAAAAGTACCCAGAGAAACCTTTTTTTTTTTTTTTTTTTTTCCCTTAGATAATTTCACTCCAAATGCAGTGAGAATCAGAATAAAAATCTGGCTATATGGTCTGCAAAAGGAAAGAGCAAGGACTTCTATAAGCAGCGGGCCTTTAAAATCTGCTTTTCTGCATACTAGTTTCACCAGGTGTTTAGTTTTTAACTGAGTCATTTTAAAGGGGTTCCCCTGTTTTTTAAAAAACTATGATTAAGTTTGCATATATTAATTCCCTTTTTGCAATTATAGCTTGAGGTAACATTCAGCCTGCCAACATATTTGACTCTAGAAACTGGCAGACAAAATTTACAGTGTTTGAAAATAAAGCAGCAAATACTCAAAAACTGGTCTCCTGCCAGCTGCCTGCCCCTCAGGGTTCACAAACACTTCTTGTCTGGGTTCCCTGCTTCCATAACCATAGCTAGACACCCCAAAGGTTCCAAAACCTTTGGGAAACACTGACAACAGGACCAAGTGGATCACCAATGCCATTCCACAATAAGCATCACACAAGACTGTTTAATTGGAGCTGTATCATTTTGAGTCATGCTACCTGATTCCAGTTTCTTACTTTGCAAATATTTGCTAAAGAACACAAAACATTTGCTGTTTATCCTGGGGTTCAGCATTACAAATATTTGTTTCACGTCCAGACTGGGTTTTTCAAATGTATTCAATAGCTCAGTACACCTCAAATTAATTTCTATTAGATCTGGAAAGAAAAAAAAAAAATGGTCTATATACCTACCCTATATGTCTTGCCTTGAGATGTTTACATTCTGGGAGTTTACCTGTTGAAGGTATGTAAAAGATAAAGCGTCCTGTCACTCTTCCACATGTCAGCAGGTTTGTCATCACACAGACACATACTCAAAGCCTTTAATGCAACATATATAGAGTGAGCTGCCTGTGCTGCTGAAAAAAAAAAAAAGGGATGAAGGCAAGGCACTGTTATGTTATTAAAGGGTAAATAAGGCTAGATTAACCAAGGGTGTGAGTGTGCTGACATCACCTAATTACCTGGTGGTGGAATTACAAGTGCTGTCTCTCCACTTCTGATTTTACAGTTAGATTAACTACTACATATGACTGTGCTCTAAGACAAGCACTTTGGTCTAAGTAAAAATAAACCCAAGCCTTTTTTTTCCTCAACCTAGTAATGCTCTTATTACAACAAAGTGAAAAAGTATTTTTTTTTCCTACTAATGGTAATGCCACAGGCTAATTTTTGGAGTGGAAATGTGAGTCAGGAAGAAATCCTTAAACCGGGGTGTTGCAGCCTACAGAACTGTATTTTATGGTGTTCTGGAGGCAGAGTAGACTTTAGAGATGATGTTGATCTAGCCACTCAGCATCACTGAAAACAGAAAATCCCATGTCCTCCTCCTCCCCCTTCCTTCAGGCACAGGCTCCACCACTTACTTTCTTTGGGCTTTGGTATTTTTCACCCCCTCCTCCCCTTTTACTAAGTCAAAACTTGACACACTAACCTGCCAAAAAGATTGGCTAATTTTTTTGTAGGATAGTGAGTTGGGTTGACTCAGCCGGGAGCCACCAAACACCAGAGCAGGCACAAGGGTGAGGAGGGGACGTCAGGAGAGAGCAGGAGGAAGTAAGATCTTCCCCCTCCCAGCTGTAAGGTATTACATCAGTTCAGTTGTTTGTGAAGCCACACCTTGGAAGAAGGTGTTAAAGGCCACTCACTTCGGATATTTAAAAATAGATCAAGGAGTGGCTGAAATCAGTATTGGGTCATTTGGTTTCCCATAGCACCAATATGTTTTATTCCTCTTTTCTCTCCCCCTATCTTCAAATCCCTTGACTGGGGCAATGTCTCTTTGAACAAGCACCCACTCTCCTGTTGCCTTTATATCAGTCCTTAAAGCCCTACTTCATTTGCTAACTATTTTTTTTTTTTGTATTATTATTTTAATTAGTTAGCTTTTCATTGACTGCTATTAACATAATTACACTAGAGTTCTTACTCCTGTTGACCTGCCTGTTCAATTCTTTGGGGAAAAAATCTTATGATAATCACTTAATTTTGTAGAGTGCTCTTTGCCTATACGTAGCTAAAGGTCCTAAGACAGAAACAGCTTTCATTTGTCCTTAGAAAAAAAATAAAATTACTTGAATCAGTCATTATCCCACTATCAATCCCATGAAAGATATACAGGAAAATATGTATTATGAAATCAATAAAGGTAGACTATACATTTTAAAAAATCAGAGGGGAATACAGGAAGCTCTGATTAAAAATAAAATATTAATATAATGTTGACTTTTAAAAAAAAAACTCTGTAATTTCTAGAAGACCCCAGTTGGAACAATGAACCCTCCTTTATTATTTTTTCTGCTTCTATCTCTTACATGATTTTTTTTCTCTCCAGAAACAGCAAATTTATAGCTGGTATGTATATTACACTAATGATGCTTTGAATTAGAAATATACCTACAGCTGTTAAGTTCATCTAGTCAGATTTTAGTTACCTTTCAGACCTTGCTACAGTGTTTTCTTCTGGAAGGTATTCACATTTTATCTGTCCCCATGGTTCATGAAAGTCAGCCTGCCTTTGGATAAATTACGGTTCATTTCATGTTTTTCTCAGATATCCCCTTATGTCCATAAATTTGAAAGATGTGTATTGTGGGCATGTACTTTGAAATCAGTTTTAGATTTGGTTGCTAATCTGGTGGCTCTGCTTTTCTCTTCTGTAAACAATGTTAAATAGTGTCCAATGGGCCCGAGTCCAGCAAGGCTGTTCACTAGATGGCCTCCAGGTAGATTTACTACATAGCAAAGGGACAAACCCTACATTAAAAGAGAAGTTTGCCAATATAAATGTATGAAAAATTCTGCTGAATGCTTCTTACAATATACATCTGTTTGTAGATTTCTGAATTTGGATAGCTGAACAGGATACTGTTCTGGTGAGAAAAAAACAGGCTGTACCCAGAGCAGCCTGGACCTGACACAAGGTTTCTGATAAGCTCCTGGATAACAAAAAGATTATTGAGCAAATATGCTCGATACAGTAGTCTACTATTTTATATTGGTTTTCCATTCCTGATCCCAAGGCTCATAAAATTTAGGTAATTCGATTGGAACTGGAACATGGGATCAAACCTTCAGCCTCGGCAGCCACGTCCTTTGCGACGTGCATACTGCAACCCACCGTTATTATTTTTAATTTCCCGTGGGAGACCAGAATCCTTACAGCAAATAAAGGGACAGCTCCTCCTGGAGGAGCTTATGTTATAGCAGGAGGTAACACCCAGGAAGAGCAGGGGAACATGGGGGGTCACAGTAAAGGTTATGCTGCAAGCATGATGTGGTACATATGTTTTGTTAACATTGCTTTGGTGTTCAGATTGAGGCTTGGGGAGTGGAAAGCTGGGATAAGAAAAAGATAAAATAATGTATTGCTGATATGCACTAGATGCAGACGCATAATGGAAGAAAAGAAATAGACCTTCGAATCATACTCTGTGAGGAGCTTTTGATGGAGCCTATGGGCAGGATGGCTATTGAGACTTCTGCCCTTTAGTGTCTGTTGGTATCATGCAACCTGTCCACACCACACCCTGTGAGAACGAGTGAAATTTTTACCTTGCTAGATTCACCAGTGTAGGAGAGGCAAAACCAGAAAGTTATTAAAAAAAACCCCAACAAACAGCAAAATTACATTCTCATCTTGCTCTCATATCATTACCAACACAGCAAAACTAGAGTCTCTAAGGCCAGTGAGGTCAGTTCTCATGTACACCACACAACAAAGGCAAAGTTATAATCCCTGCCTCAAGAGTAATATATATGGATGTACCTATTTCTTGTATATATTCAGCTTTTATCGATATGCCTCTGTGCCAGGACTTACAGAGGAAAAAAGGCAGAAGTGGAGAACACATTGCTTTATACTAACCTTTCTAGCATTAGATGGATTTAAAAAGCATTGCTTTTCAGATTAAAAAAAAAAAAAACAAACCCAAAACTATTTGCAGTGGCTTTGCTTTATGAAGTACAATCATCTAGTGTTAGCAAACTTACTCTTTCTATTTGCCAGCATGCACAGAAACCTTTCACTGCTCACACTCAGAATGTAGCAGCAGTGTATAGTCATCGTCATCACCAAATCACTTCTAAGAATTCAGCCCTGCAGAACACAGCAGAGCTCACAGGGCACAGGCTGTATTCGTGAGTTCTTCAAGCCATTCAGCTAAATATTAGTCAAAGTGTATTTAGCCACTGCAGGTTTTACAAGTACCATATGTATGGAATAATTAAAAGCCAAAACCTACCACAAACTGTTGTGTCTACTTCAGGCAAACACATCCTCAGACCCCACATGAGATGGTGCACACTCTCCTTTTCAGCCCTACAGCATGAATGGATGATTCCATTGATAGCACACAAAAAGAAACTGTACAGTAATGTGCAAACAGGAGCTATGAATGCTCTGTTAAGATATCTAGCCTGTCTTTACCTGATGTTCAGTAGGCTTTACCTTCTGCTGCTTTATGTAACTCCCCACTTTTAGGTATGCCTCTTCCCCGCTCTGGCAGGGGGGGCTGGACTCGATGATCTCCAGAGGTCCCTTCCAACCCCTACCATTCTATGATTCGATAAATCTACATGTGAGGTGAAGGACAGAAAGGTGGCAACACTGTGAGCCAATAGAACACAAACTGAAATGACAAAGTGACAGTGATGTCTGGGATGACAAATGACAACATTAATAGTAATAAGATGACATTCAATCACTGTCCAGTCCTGGCTACAGACAATACAAAGTTTAGTCACAGCAGCAAGAGAGACATGATGGGCTTTTAACATCTTCCACCACTTAAAAAGTGAGCAGGGAAAGGACAAGGTCACATACATCTGTAAAGAGCCCTTGTTGGGGTTCAGCAACACAGAAACTGATCATAAAATCTATATGCAGTATTAATTTACCTCATTAACTCTATTTTCTTTTTCAGAATCCATAAATTGGAAGTTACAGAATCACAGAATCATTTAGGTTGGAAAAGACCCTTGGGATCATTGTGTCCAACCATTAACCCTACTCTACAAGT
>JANIJG010003477.1:33155-65057 GCA_024611175.1 Megaceryle torquata
GCGGGAGAGCGGGGGGGGGGGACGGACACCCAGCCTTGCCGGGGCGGGAGAGCGGGGGGGGTGGGGGACACGACACGGCACCCGCCTTCCCTCGGCTGGCGTCCAGCCTTTCCCTCCCCTGCCGCAGCCCCGCCAACCAGCAGCGGCCCGCCCCCGTTAGCAGAACGGCGCCCAAAGCCCCGCGCCCTCTGCCAGCAGCGGGTGGCCCCTCCCTGGCTCTTCCTTTTCTGCCTTTCTCCCTTCCTCTCCTCAGCCATGAAGGTAGAAACGCTAAGCAACTAATAAGCAACACGTCCCCAGGTGATGATTAAACGCACGGTCTGTAATTTGGATTAATTGAACGCATACACTCAGACACACACAAAGGAGACCCTAGGCATAAAAATACTTCAGATATTCTGAGGGAAGAAGTGCACCTCCCGTCCTTACTACCTTTGGAGCAAATAAGCTGCTGAATGTGCCTCATAGCTCCAGATTTGTGTATAGGCAGGTTGGAGTAGAGCCCAGACGTTGCTCCTGTCGTGTGTGTTGAGGTGTTTACCTCCACTTTGGCACCATCTAAGTCACCACGTGTCTTGGCTCCCGTATCTCAAACCACATTTTGTCCTCCCCATGCAGATGCTGAGCATGGCTCATGTAGCTGTAGGCAGGAATATGCCATCATCAGTGGAGAGCAGTTTCCTTTTGTAGCTGTTTTAGCTTTATTGGTGCAATGTCCATTTCTTACAGTGTGTTCACCCAAACTAATGCAGGTGTAGCTCCTACATTAGAAATTTGGGAGTAGGCTGAGCTACTGATATACTCAAGCTACCGTATATCTACAGCATATCTACCGTACACCAGATAATACAATCTGGTTTTCTTTGCTCTAGTGTGAAGCATTATTTCAAGTGTGCAAACTTTCTGAGGGAGATTTTCTTAATTCTCATTTTGCTCAAATTTTAATACATTTGGGAATAATCACTTTTTGTTCTTTTTTTTCTTCTGTCAGCTTGTACAATATGATGTCTGAAATATAATGTATTTATAAGGTTTCTTTTTGCTACAGTTAAAACGTCTTTAGAGTTGGAAAAGCTGCTGCATTGCAAACAGGAACAAACCAAAACCTAATTTACCCATTTGAACTTCCAAACTCAGACTCTCAGTTTTGGTAAGATGGGGTAATAGAAGGTAAATCATTAAATCCTGGGCCATCAATCATTTCATTTTACCTGTGGTTAATAGAAAAAAATAAAAAGGAGGGGGAGGGGGGAGAAAAAGAAAATCTAACCAACGTTTTGGTTATGTTGAAACTTCAGAGGAAAAAAAAAAGTTTTTCTATTGTAACCATGTGTATCATGTGCCTAACTTCAGTGGAGGTCACTGACACCAGCCAGCAAGCCAAGCCTAAATAGAAGTAGGACCTAGGGGATTCTCCATCTGATTTTCAAATAGTCGCTGCTGCTACACCATTTGTCAAGCTCACGGGGTTGTTTTTTAACAGATGTAAGAGAGACAGTACCAAATTCAGGGGAAATCCAGAGAGAAGAGCGTGTGTGCACCCACATGGCAATAATCTGCTCAGGAAGGACTGTGAAGACTGAGATTAGACTGAAACCTCCCAGACCCCTGAGAGCTGCAAAGTCTGTTTTACTCTTCACAGTTTCACAAAAAGCGAGATGTTTTCACCACTGAAAGCGAGATGTTTGAAAGGCCTGTCTTGCTGTGTAAACGAAGGATTAAGTTGTCATTTTTTGCAGAAGGTAAATGCCAATTTACCTTATCAGGAACTAATTTATTTTCAGTTCAGATGTTTCCATCGAGAAACGTGTAAGAAAGGTACTTTGTGTTAGTTTAAGTGCATCTAGTGTTTGTTGCTCTCTCCCGAGTTAATTAAAAACATATACTAATATGTAAACTGCTGCACACTTTTGACTGATTGAGAGAGCTTTTAACACACTAATGCCATTGTTTGCATTATATAGACTCACTTGGGCTCCTGGAGGATGGAAGCATTATTGTTTATATTTGCATACACAAGCTGGACAGGGAGAAGCTCAAGTAAGAGCCTCAGGCCCTGGCTGGAATACAAACATAAGCCACATCAGGGAACTTAGTTAAAAATTGTTTGTCTCTTAACCTGGTTACCCATATGGTTTTGATTTGTGTTGGAGACTAGGCATGAACTATATTCCATAGCCAGACAAAAGCCTTTATACCATCAAATGCTTAGCATGACTGGTAATCATTACTGTTAATTGTAAAACAATTAAAAGTGCCAAAGTGACTTAAACACAGATCTATTTGAAAATCCGTGGGTATTCTGGCCTAGGTTTTTTGATGTCTTTGTCTTTTTCTTTTATCAGCGTGGCACTGATTTTGTTTTGGTGAGATCTGGACATCCCAGTCACTGAATCCCAGATCCTTGTAGACATCTCTTCCAAGGCTCCCATTTCCCATAGCATTTGTAATGGAAATTAATACCTGGATACCCTCACGGATCGTTTTGAGCCATACGGATCACAGCCTTTCCAATATAGCTTTAAAATGCTAATACTCCGGTCATTCAAGGATTGCGTGCAGCTCTTTCGTATGGGCTAATTTTTAGTTCTTTCCACCCACTGCACTCTTTGTAACTGCATCGAGGCAACAAAGATGTCTGCAGCCGAGCTGCTGACAGCTCTCCCACTTCTGCAAAGCCCACAGTGCCGGAGGCTTTTTAGCAGGAGAGCAGATTTGATTCCTTGATGCCGCCTCAGTGAAACTCCAGCAAGGCCCAAGGAGAGCCAGCCAGGTGGATACGAGCGTGCGTTTCAGCGTCACTGCAGGCAGATTATCTATGAGCCTGTAATAAAGGACCTGGGCTGTGCTACAGCCCAAACCTGAGCACAGCTTTGGGTTCAAGCACTATGGAAGGCAGCTGAGGTTGTATTTAATCAGGGCTAAAGGCTGTGCTTGAAGTCCCTGGAGCATATCCTGGGTGGTCCTAGAGGAGATCCCTCTTTGCTAAGGAGAGCTGCCCGTCTTGATGTCAGTGCAATTGTACCAAAAGCCTGGCTGGGCTGGGGGCTCCAAGAGAGGGGTTATGAGCAGACACATTCCTTGAGCTGATTCTTACATGGCAGTTAAACAGCCTTTTCCAGTGTGGGCTACATCCACCCCTCAGTTGTACCTGTGTAGTACTGATGCCATCAGCAGGATTTCCTGGGTGCAGCCAGGTAGGTTGTTGCCTTGGAGCTAATGTCCTTGTGAAGTCTCTGAATCTCCAAAGCAAATTGAAGTTTTTTCCTAGTAAGTTTTTGCAAGTTGGTGCCATTCTTTTTGCTTCAAGAACCATCCAAATATTATCAGCGATTGGGGCACAATTTGGTGCATCTTGTTACTGACTGGCCCTTGCACGCACCCAGGTGGGCTTCAGCTCTCACACTTCCATTAAGTGTATTAATTAATGTAGTAATTCAGACCAGTGCAGAGATCTAGAGGGGAAAAGCCCAGCAAAGCAAACACCTCTCATGCACAGAGAGACTTGAAGATACAAACACTCTTTGGTACAACTCCTGCCAGCACTCTGATGTCACTCCGCTCTGCCTGCAGTGACGCAGCGTGTGCCGGGAGCTGCTTCCTGCACTCTGGCCATGCAAAAGCACCTCCAGACTCACAGCTGCGCTGCTCCTTTCCATCTGCTTACCTGGTGGAAAAGTCAATTTGGTGCAAGAGGCGGCATCTTCCTGCTTGGATGATCGTTTGCTGGTATCCCTGTTTTTTTTCCCCTAAGCCTATGTAGGTTAACTGTAGATTCCTGGTCCAATTCCAGTTTGTATAACCATCACCCTGCTTTTACCAGTCCCTTTTGCAGTTCTAATCCAATTTTGTATCCTCCCTCGCTTCCCACTTTCAATTTGCTGTTGTATTTCATGAGAGAAATTACTTTTATTTCACCAGTAATGCCTATCAAACCATTATTCCCAAAACCAGTATACATTCGTATCATAAGAACTGCACCGTGTTAGTTACAAAACCCCCTTCAAGACCAAACAGGTTTTAGCTGTGCCACCTTTAGACAAACTGCTGTGCAGTTGCACCCATGGTAACTGGCAACATGCTTGGACCTCCATTTCTCTGAGTGGTGCATGCTGTTTTACCATGGATAACTTCAGCTAACATTTCATTTTGTTCTCCTTTAGTAGTTGTCTCCCAGTATGAGCACAATCCAGGGACCAGGCCCTGTGAGGGGAAGCTCTCCAAGCAGAAAGGAAGGCAGGCATTTTTTCTTTCCTGATGAGCACCATCTCTCTCTCCACAACCACGTGTCACTCCCATTCAGCAGTATGCAGTGTGTCATGTTGAGTCTGCACCACCACAGACTGGCTTGCCAGCTAGTCTAACTGCATTTTTGGATTTGCTCCCAGTATAAACCCCCCTGTGTCATTTGGCTTTTCAGAGGACTGCCCAGGAACTACTTACTGTGTTCAAGGTCTTTACCCTCAAGAGTAGCCACAAAGGAACAGCCCCAGCAGCTAGAACGTCATGGTACCTAAGCATGGTCACAATGGTGGATTTTCACAAGTGGGCTGGTAGCACAGCCTGTTATTAGGATTGCCTGAAACGTTTACCTTTGCTTTAGTGTTTTGCCAAATTAAGTCAAAATTTTCACTCTGGGCATCTGGTTTTAGAGAATATGGAGGTTTGCTCACATGAAAAAACAAACCAACAAAAGCAGAACAGCCTTGAACAGGCTCACAGAAGAGAAAGTGTAACGCTTTACACAGTAGATCTAAAATACAGCGCCGGTGGCTTTAATATCAGGGATCTGCTTGATCTGTTTTTTTTGTACCATGTCTCAAAACCACCAAACACCTTCTCCAGGGCACAGAGGGAAACTAACAACTGAAATCCTGGCCTCACAGAAAATCCCGTGCCCACCAATTTTCACCTGGTCTGTTAAAAACAAATGTACAGGCTTTGTTCCAGCCAGATGTATTAAGCTTCTGCTCATAAATTACTAATGCTGTTACACTAAAAAAAGTTAAGAAAATAATTTAAGCAGACACAGATTATGAGTGTGTTATGATATACACTTAGCGTATGTTACATGTACTCACGATTATGCTTTTTCCTCACACCTAAGGTGTGCAACACAACAATACATGACCTCGAGAAGTAATGCTGACTTGAGCTTTCAAAAAACCAGCTTATTTGTAGCCACGATTCCAGCAGCCCAAGCTACTATGTAACATTTGGATACAAACATTTTCAGTACACAGTTCTGGAAAATATTTGGTACCGCAGAGAGTTGTGCTTTCAAGTTTCTACTGGAGTTCCCATTAGCTGTAATGACACCTACTGCTAAGGACAGACCTGATTAACTGCAGGCTCACACACTGCTAAATATAGGCACATGTTTTTACATTTATTGCAGATCCTAGCGAAGAGAATGCTATGGAATTTTTTGGCCCTTTGTTTTAATGGGATTGCCAGAATGACTAGAATCTGAAAACTCACAGCTCATTACCAAGAACAAAATGCTGACCTGGGCAGAGCCAAAAGATTTTAAAATTACTTCAGAGGCGAGATCTAAGAGGCTGTTGTAGAACGTGGACAGCATTTTCCCTCTGTTCACCCCATTCTTCCATACAGAACATTTGCTATGTATTTATGGAATGCAAGACTAAAGTAGAAATTTCCAGCCAGTTTTGTATCCCGGAGAGGAGAGGGATGTTTTAAGCTATACAGAACGCCATCACTACTCACACTCTTAGATGAGTGATGTTCAGTGATGTTTACACTGCAGCTGTGAGTCTGCATTTTCAGCACAAGAAGGAGAGTTCAGAATCTGCACTGCACGTCCCACAGCCCTTGAACACAGCCAGTGTGTAAGTATCCTTACAGCAGTTTTAGATTAAGAGCTCCTTTTTAAACAGCAAGAAGAAAAGAGAAGATTAAAACCAGCCACAGTATTGCCTATTCGCCTGGTTTTCAGACATGCAGCAATTTTTCCTCTTGTACCAACAGCCTTTATCCCTCTCTATGAACAGGAGTCAAATAACATTCCTAACCTTTCATTAAAGGTATTAACAAAAGGCCCTGTTCTGAGGTGTTGAATGACCTCAAATACCGTCAGAGTCCAGACACACATGATATTCTTGGACCAGAATAATAATACACCCAGTTTTGCTGTTGAATGTCATGTTTTCATGTGCTCTCACCATGGATGTCTCAGCCTAGCTACAGGTGGGAGAGTAAGGCTTTTTTGTGAGCAATGCTTTCTGTTGTGTAGCATGTGAGTTAGGAACTGAGGATTGAGCCCCTTTTACAAGAAGGACATGGATGTACTGGAGCGTGTCCAGAGAAGGGCCACGAGGATGATCAGTGGGCTGGAGCACCTCTCCTCTGAGGACAGACTGAGAGAGTTGGAGTTGTTCAGTCTGGGGAAGGGAAGGCTCCAAGGAGACCTTATGGTGGCCTTCCAGTATCTTCAGGGGGCTACAAGAAAGCTGGGGAGGGACTTCTTAGGCTGTCAGGCAGTGATAGGACTGGAGGGAATGGATTAAAAGTAGAGATAGGTCGATTCAGGTCAGACATTAGGAAGAAGTTCTTCACCATGAGGGTGGTGAGACACTGGAACAGGGTGCCCAGAGAGGTGGTGGAAGCCCCATCCTTGGAGACTTTTAAGGTCAGGCTGGATGGGGCTCTGAGCAACCTGCTCTAGTGGGAGGTGTCCCTGCCATTGGCAGGGGGATTGGAAGGAGATGATCTTTAAGGTCCCTTCCAACCCTGACAATTCTATGATTCTATGATTATGACTACCTTAAAATTTACACTCTTGTCTAGAGTAATGAGATGCTGTCTAATCAAAATACATACAGATGGTTATACATAACCAGTCTGATCCCTCTGGTCTTAACGTAACCCTAAGGTTTAGAGGATTCCTATTTCCTGGTATATTTTGTATGTGGGAGAATGGTTCCTATGTCTACAAGCAAACCTAGCACCTTGTTGCTACATTCACTTTCTTCCACAGTTTTCTGGGGCAAGACGCTATGGTTTGTATTCTCAAAATGTCTTTAATGGACAGAACACTTTCTGTCCATGGTTTTCCAGGTGCAATTAGTGCCTCTTAGCAGAGAATTATCTTCTGGGGATATTTAAATGCCATGAAATGAGCCTGCTTATGGGAAACTGAGGGACCAAATCAACTTTGGGTGGGGTTTGTTTTTTTTTGTGTGTGGTTTTTTTTTGTGGGTTTTTTTTTTTTTTTAAATCTGGTCCTTGATTTTTATTGTTACAGCTTTTTATTTAAAATATAAAGCTGACCTGCTAAAGAACACTGTGTGACTTAAACTGGTAAAACACTGGAGTGAATCCTGAGTGGGAGGTAATATTGAACAAAACCAATGAGTTGCTGCTCAAAAGTTTCTGCACTCAGACTTTGATGTCAAGGAAATATGAATTATCTTGAATGCAGACACAGCATTTTTTGGAATCATTTCCCATGATAACTTCATTCTACTCAAATGAACCAGAAACAGATCAAGAGCAGACACACACTGAAATAAACAAAACTTCTTTAATTCAAATTTTTGTGTTCAAAAAAAGATAACCATTTTGCCAACAGTTATTAGAAGTAATGTGAGACACTAAACTGAGAGCTGATAGGGACAGGATAATAACAATTTTATCTCAACTTACTTTGCTGGTCTCGGAAGTGTATTTAAGCTCTCGTTTTTCTGTGAATTAAGACACTGATGTTGTTATGCCACTTATCAGGGAAGGCAGTAGGTTGTATAGTTATCTCCTGATTGGGGCAAAAATCACTACCCTGAAACCACACAACCTACTACCTCATCCTGTTAGAGCATTAAGCGCATCTTCTGAAGGGAACTAACATTTCACCATTTGCAAGTAAGATTCCCTTAGCATTTTCTACCCCACAAACTTCTTAGGCTTGAAAAGACCATAATTACATCCTATTGGTCCTTCCTCACAGTTCTACCTGGAAGTCAGTCAGAACTGGTGCGGTGACTCCAGAGACATAACAACCACAGTGGCAAAGTACTGTCCCTCCCAAATTAGCATCATGTGATAAAAAGGCAAGTTAAACCAGTGTAAAAGGAAAAATGATTAAAGAAACCTCTTTACTTAGGGCTCAAGCATTTACCAGTTCCAGGGCAGAACAAAAGCGACTGGAAGACATCCTCGTTGTTTTCTGTCCAAGTCATCGCTTCATAGTTTCCCAAACAGCCTACGCAAAGTGGATTTAAATAGCTGCTGAATCAAAAGTGGCATTTTCTCTTCAATATGAACACAAACGCCACAAAGTAAGAGAGAAACGGGTCAGCTGTTTCCAAATGACCACTCTCATGGCAGTCCAAGAAAGCTGAGTGTGAGCAAGCTCACTGCAGAATGGGCTGTACCTCTGTGCCCTGTCACACACCCCACCTTCTCCGAGAAAATGACAAAAGGGAAATGGCTTTAGAACCTCAATGGGAAAGACAGGAATCTAAACAAACTATAAGGACATTTGTGTGCTTTCATAACCCTGTTACACAAACCAAATGCAACTTGTAGACAGAGCCAGGGGAATGTTACATCTGAAAAATACTTGCTTTGCCTTTTGAAGACATATCCAGCGATGATATCACAGCCACTTCAGGAAAGACAGTAGATTGTATAGTTATCTGACAGGCAGGGCATAACCCTAAAACTATACAACCTACTACCTCACCCCAAAGGACAGTCAGACTCTGACCAGGTGGAACACAACCTGTATTCCCAGACAGCTGGATTGCTTGGTGACAACCTAGAAGACAAAAAACTCCGGAGACAAATATTAACAGTCTGGAGTCTGAAACAGTTTGCTATATACCAGTCAACATTTTGCTTAATGAGCAAAATGTTACATGTTTGGAAGGTTTAATAGATATGCAACTTGCAAAGTCATGTCAGTGACATGATATACAAGGGAAAAGAGGATACAGCATTAATTTTTAATAAATGCACTTCTGTGCTCCCAGCTCTGACATGACTGCATCTTATCGAACCAGTCTTGGCACTTCAAGAAAGGCATTGCTATGACTTAGAGGGATTGTTTCACATGGTCCTAGATATTCCCCTGTTATCCTGCTGGGGAAGAGCCGAGCTTCTCTAACTGAATTTCCCAAGCTCTGCATGAGTAAATCCGTAAGACCCAACAAGGAATTTGTCAAGACTGTGAGGAAGTGCTATGGCCTACCTAAACAATGTGCTACTCCTTGGGGAGCAGTAACCCAGCTCTGAAGCAATGGCCAAAGTAAACAGACTCTACCGTACCACAGGGACTCTGGTTAAAATGACTAGCAAAATTGCCACTGTAGCATCACCTCACACCTACGCGAGAGTTTGAAGAGGCAGTTATTCCCCAGCACCTGGCCTGATGGATTACAACGCTTCTCATTCAGTGATAATCTAAAGAAGTGGAGGAGGAGCCACAAGGATGATCAGGGGGCTGGAGCAGCTCTCCTACGAGGACAGGCTGAGGGAGCTGGGATTGTTCAGCCTGGAGAAGAGAAGGCTCCAGGGAGACCTAACAGCCACCTTCCAGTACCTGAAGGGAGCTTACAAAAAGCCTGGAGAGGGCCTGTTTACAAAGGCCTGCAGTGAAAGGATGAGGGGCAAGGGTTTTAAATTAGAAAGGAGTGGATTGAGATTGGATGTAAGGAGGAAGTTCTTTACCACAAGAGTGGTGGAGCACTGGAACAGGTTGCCCAGGGAGGTGGTGGTGGCCCCATCCCTGGAGACATTCAAGGTTGGGCTTGACAGAGCTCTGAGCAACCTGCTCTAGTTGAGGCTGTCCCTGCTCTCAGCAGGGGGGTTGGACTAGATGACCTCTGGAGTTCCCTTCCAACCAAGACAGTTCTAGGATTCGATGACATTTAACGTACATAGTTAACACTGACAGTGACAAAGCTAATGTACGCACTGGATTATTTCACAATTTTCAGTATTTCACTGAAGGTTTTACAGATCTCCTTCAGTTTACCTCATTTCTCATCATATTCTACAGAATAAAACCAAATCTGCATATATCCAGTTCGGCTCCAGGGATACAGAAGAGCAAGTGGTATTCTGCATTCTACCAAAACTGTCTAATTTGTTAACATCTTACTGTCTAGAAGGAACTTCTCTAGATCACATTACTTGGAGAAATTTAAAAACCTCTGTAAAGATTGTGTAGTATTAAGGACATGGCATAGCTCGGACTTTAAAAATACAAAAATAAGAAAAAGTTTGGCTATTTTATTTTTCAGCTCTTAAAATAGTGAACAGATTCCCTTCCAAACTGGAGAGTAGCAAGAAAATAAAGAAATTAAAAAAAAATAAATCGATAGCTTTAACTGAAATTATTGTGAGTCCTTCCGTTCCATTCAATGAAAACTGTATCTGGCACATAGCTGGTGGTTTGTTAATTTGTTTTTTCTTGCATATATCTTTATTATTTGGTCAGATCTTTAAGATGGTTAAATATTTTTCCATTAACTGTTCAGTTTTATGCCAAATTTTCTTTTCGAATAAACCACATGTACTGCAGATATAGAATGAAACCTAGCAGAATACTTTAGAACTGTGTATTTGTTCTTCTATGGTTTATTTCTTCTTTCTACATATTCCTGGGTTTAAGAAACCTTCAAAGCACTACCCAAAATAAAACAGCAATGTTACATTTAACTTTTTATCTCAAGAAATTGGGGTTTCCTAAAGATAGCTTCTAATGAAAGTCAGAGTTGGGTTTTTTTACACCATCTTTACTGATGCAATTATATTTAATCACTGTTAACAGTCAAGATTTTTAGCAGCTAGATGAAGTATACTGTATTAGCTTAATAGCTACATCTTTCTCAGACCTTTTTAAAACGTGTTTTTCTTTTTTTTTCTTTTTTTTTTTTTAATTGGAGCAGAGAGAGCTACAGGATTGGAAACTTCCAGTGATTCTTTTGTAGACAGAAGCAGTTGAACTGTATCTGCTCGTGGAAGAAGACAACTCTAAATCTCAGAGGCCAAGAAAGCGAACCAACGAAAACTACACTACCTTTCCACATTAGCCAGCAGCACACTTCTCAGAAAGAAATCAGGACAGAAAACATTAGCTGCTGTACCAAAAATATCCAGGTATAGAATAAATATCATTCAGGAAATTTAAGACCCAAATCTCTTCGAAGTTTTATGAAAAAGAAAGCCCATGCATTTAAAGCTAAATTGAATGAATCCATCACTTGACTCAATACCCCAAAGAAAATGTGGCACATAGTATATTAAGTTAATAAAAAACAAACAGCTAATAAGTCTGAAAATTCAAACCTTAAGTTCCTCATTATAAAAGCCACAAGTGACTTTCTAAGCAGAACTACCCAAACCACTATGCTGTGTCCCCTGGGACATTCAGTTTTCCTTCTCATCTTCTTTGCTGCTTTTGTACTGATGTATAAAAGTTCAGTTGTCTTGGGCCCAACTATTTTCAGGCAGCTTTGAGCAGTCACCAGTCTAGTGATGAGATGATCATATGTGATGAAAGGACAAGGTTAATTCTCAATTTCAGAGTTAGTGTTAGTATTTCATGTACCACATGATGAATAACAACATGAGAGGCCCCTATTCTTCTAAAACATAATTGGCTTTTCTTTGGAGAATGGTGCACAGAAACACAAAATATGGGGGTAACATTCAGGTCACGCTCAGGTAGATCAACATCCCGGTACCTCATAAACATTATCTTCCTACTTCTCACTGAACCACATGCAGGCCACAGCTTTGCTTCTGGCAACTGCGCTTGTGCTTTTCATGAAGACATTTGGAGACTAGCTAGAGGCTGCTAACCCAAAGACACCTAAAGGCTGGCCTTCACTGTCCTCCCACTGGGACCAGTTTGATTTCATATTCCTTCATACATGAGCTCCAGAACAGTCTTGTTTCCTGTTCTGCTGAAACAGAACTTGCTTTCACCTTGACAAAGCCTCATCATACTGCCTATTGGTTCCCTCTGCCTGCTCTGATCTCTGGCAGAGCATGGGAAAACACATGAGGTGTCAGTTCGACACAAACTGCACAGCCCTGCTGCTTGCTACTGAATTATGACTCTCATGTCTCCGTTCCTACCAGCCCCTAACATTACTGTTCTTTCCTGCGTCGCTCACAGTCTTCATTCCACCACTGACTCCTCACAACCTGGTTGCACTGGTCCTGCCCTCTGCTTCCCAGCAGTGCCTTGCTGTCACTCGCTGCACCAGCGCTGCTGGCTCCACGTCCCTTCTGCCACACAAGCAAACATCGACCCCTGAGTGTAGCACAAATACAGCTGTTGCTAGCAGTAGCTGAAAACCGACGTGGTACTGCTCTCTGCAGTGGACACGTGGTACAAGATGTTGAATTTGCTCAAGTCTTGCTATAAAATTCCTCCTGTACATTGGAAATTTCTTTGCACCTTTTACATTTTCACAAAAGAGGCTGCATGCAACACTGAAACCTCAGCAGTGATGATTTGCATGCCCCTTCCAGCACGTGTTCAGAAGAGAACACTACCAGCACACCACCACAGCACTATCCTTCAAGAGCCTGGCTCTGCCCCATTTCCTGGATTCACTTTAAGCATAGCCTGTGTACTGCAAGAGCGGATGTTGTTTTGCTCCCTTCCCTGGACAGTTCAGTTGCTCTTGTTCTTTGATTCATTCCTTTAGGGTTAGATGTCTTTTTCTCAGCAATTCCTCTTATAAACTGGAATCACATGTCCCACAAATGATCCTGTGTCTAATTAGGAGACCTTTTATGTCTCAAAAGTACATGTGCATGCCAGAATTCTCAGCAACACGATGCAAGCATCTATCGTTTTTTCTGGTTCTTACTTTTGGGATTTAGAGAAAAGTATCCCTCTGCTACCTAATGTATATTTTCTTTAAATGCTTTCCTCAGCTGTTCCAGGGTTTGTGCATTCATTCTTGGCAATTTTATTTCACTCTTTCATTTTGTTCTATGAAAATGTAAAAAAAAAAAAAAAAAGCTGTAATTTCATTTTCTCATTTTTATTCCCTTTGTCACATTCATATCCAGACACAATTCTTCCACATACGCCTGAAATCTTCTTGGCCTAAAAGTTCTGCATTCATACTGGTCTCATTCCTTGCAGGGGATTAATTTGCCCATTTCTAGGTGCTGTTAATCAGATATTTTTCTCTCTCTGCAGGTCTCTCTCAGCCTGTCTGATGCTAACCACGTTTCCATGCACAATACACTAGATAAATAACATGAGGGCTCCATATTTTTGCAGCCAACTTTAACATAGGTATTCAGAGAGCTTTAATACATACAGTACATTAGTATTTCAGTCAGGTACAATTAGAATAAAACACCCAGTTTTTCAAACTGGCAAACTATGCTCCTCTTTCCAAGTTCCAGTTGGGTTGCCCCAGCTACAGTGACAGGAGGTCATTCTGACAAGCCTGGCAGACACCTCCAAATCTTCTGAAGTCTTCTCTCTCTCACCTCCCTCCTACCTAAGCAAAGTATTACAGTCCTTTTCCTAGAGTTCTGAGGGCCACATTTAAGAAAAAACCTACAACATTCTCTAACACGGAGGTTCCCAAGAAGAAGTGGCAGTGTTAGTCTCAACTGCAGATAAATATTACTGCTTGAAAATTTCTGGAAGCATTGCTTGAACCTAACAAATCCCCTAGAGAATGATTTTTCTCTTCTGCAGCACAGCTCCTTGACTCTGTAGCAGATAGAACCTGTCTCACCATTAATTCATGCTTCTAAGAGCTTCTCAGCTCCATAAGCTGAAGGGAAATTATGTTTTAATCAAGTATGTAGGTTCTCAAAAATAGTCAGAGGCTCTGATCTGGCAAGATGCTAAAATTCATAGGAACAGAACTCCCCCTCAGTCCCTCCTGCCGGTGAGCTTCTTTGCAGGTGCAGAGTCCTTTGCTGCCTCAGACCGAGAAACTCTACTGAGTTACCACCAAGGATGCACATGCAAGTGCTCTCTGACCATGCGCCCTCGATATGTAGGTGGAGGTGGCCATTAATAGTCACAAGACAGTCAGCACTTCAAAATGGGTCTCACACACACAACCACCCCCGGAGGGACTGACACACTGAAACAGGCACAGAATCCTTAGGTCAAGTACATAAGCCAAAAGTAAAAACATTGTTTAATGCACTTTAGGAGAGTAAGTGAAGATGCTACAAATAAAAGTGTGAGAATATAAATTGTTTTGGGAGGTTACTGTATGCTTATTTGGACTTGGTCATAGAGAAATATTGTCAAACCACAACACCAAACAACTCTTCACATCCAGCTGGTCTTCTCTCGGGAGAACAAAGGTGCTGGAATTCAATCTCTCAGTGCCCCTCTTGGAAGTGTGACAGCAACCTTTAAGGGCTAAGAATGGGGATCGGTGCTTTTCTTTTTGCAAATGTGGTTTTAAGGCTCAATGTAATTGTTTTTAAAAATAAGGTAATAGAAGGGTTCTGGTCTAGCACTATAATGAACTGCAGGCTCAACTCTTTGATGAAGTAAAATTGCATTGATGAGACTGAATCAAAGACAAACAAAAAATCAAGATATTTCCTTGAGGGTAAAAGTTCTAGGAGGGCCACGCTTTTTCAAGCAGCCCTTACTGTGGTTTAAAGACAGAGTTGTCTTGTAGTCAGACCTAATTTATTATCAAAACAGCAACAAAACCAGAAGTGGGCATATGAAAACTCTAGTGTTAGAGAACGCTCAGAGAAAACCCAACATAGCAATTCCTATTACCAAGTGGAACATGCTTTGTTTTAGAAATTAGCTGCAACACAGACCGGCATTAGGAACAACTACACTGTCTACCATCCCCAGGCAGTAAACCTCCTGCAAAACTTCAGAGGCACCACCATTTTTAATTCCTTGCCAACATATATACTTGTCACAATGGCTGGGATGCCAACCATTTCACGGCAAGAGTCCAAACAGCAAGAAGGTTTAACCCAGGGAATACTCAGAGCAACTTACGTCAGTCCCAGCGGCTCATTCCAGAGGCTGAGAATAATCCATGACATGGCTGTTACAATGAAATCTAATATACACTTAAAATTATTTCTTCTTTCATGCTTTTCTTTAGTAAATAACTGATGATTGTGGCCAGTTTACTAAATCTGAATTTTGTGGACATACAATTTCATTGTCCAATAACACTCAAGAGAACTGAAATTAAAAAAAAAAAAAGTGCAGAGAAGCCAGATAATTGCTTGAACCCAGGTCATACAAAACCAGTCTAACAGATGTACCTTCTGATTATGTCAACCATCTTAGTAGCCCTAGACACACTTGTGATTTGTGGAACTCTTCTACAGAGAGCTAAGTAGTCAAATGGCCTTGATTAATTTGAGGTCTAGCTGCTAAACAAGATCTAAAAATGGGAAAAGGACACAACTGCACTTTCTTTATACTATTATCCTATAATCAGTATTTGTAGTCAGACTCGTAGTGCTGCATAAAGCTATGAATTTAGAGCAGTCCATGCGCCCATGACCACAGCAGTTCCACAATTACATTAGAAATAACACTCCCTTAAATTTACTTTTCAACAAAAACGTACATTCTGGAGTTTTCATGTAGCAGAAGCAGTTCTCTCCCATAAAAAAGTAATATAAACCAAAAACCAAACACAAACAAACAAACAAAACCAAACCCAAACACAAAAAAAACCCAACAAAATCTGAATCATATCCTGAATATCACATGCTTAGATTTATTCAAACAATACCAGATATACTAGTTGCAATATCTTCAATATAGCACCTTCTCCTATTTTGCTACCAATCTCGAGAACTGTTACAGTCCCCTGATAGGCACATTGGGCTGGAACTCACTGAAGTCTTCAAAAACATGACACAAGCGAGATGACGACCTCAAAACTGGGAGGGTTTTACTCAGCATCTAAACCTGGTTTCTTAAAAGCATACCCAAAATGCCCCTCCTCTCAGACCAGCTGGTGAGAGACCTTCTTCATTCAAAGTCCAGCTTAAAGACTGGGCTCTAAGTTGTTCAGATTGTTCAAGCAACTGTCAGTGCCAGGCAGTACCTTGAATATTGTGCTCGGTTTTGGGCACCGCAGGATAAAAAAAAAAGAGGTGCTGGAGCGAGTCCAGAGAAGGGCAGTGAAGCTGGTGAAGGCCCTGGAGAAAATGTCTTATGAGGAGCAGCTGAGGGACCTGGGGTTGTTTAATCTGGAGAAGAGGAGGTTGAGGGGAGACCTTACTGCTCTCTACAGCTACCCGAGGGGAGGTTGTAGTGAGGTGGGTGTTGGTCTCTTCTCCCAGGTGACTGGTGCTAGGACAAGGAAATGGGCTGAGGTTGTGCCAGGGGAGGTTTAGGTTGGATTTTAGTAAATTTCTTTCTATGGTAAATGAGAGCAAAGAGAAGGTTCCTAATCAGGGGTCTCTGTGGCTGCATTCCAGGCTGGCTGGCTGCTACAGACACACTCCACTCAGCCTGTGGGCTGCTCTGAGTGCTAAGGGACTACCTGAGAGCACTATTTTAGATCTCTAGGAAGCAGCTTTAATAGTTCACTTGATCTGTGCTGTGCAGCAGTAATACCAATACTGGGATTTGTTTTCATACCTGTTACTTGTTCATAGAAAAGAAAACTTGCCATATCACCCAGCAGGCCTATAAACTACTGGGGCATAGGTGGAGAAAACACTGGGAGACGTAACTGAGTTGAGAGCTGGAATTGTTCATGACAGTTGTGCAGTCCATTCCACTGGATGTACCTGAGGCCAGTTAAGCATTACACAGTACTATATATCTCAAGGACACTGAGGCAGAGGAGAAGTCCCTTGAGATACAAGACAGCATGCCCCACAATGTGTCAAATCATCAAATCTCTAACAGAGGAACTGCTCACCTCAGAGCCAAGTCCAGAATAACTGTATTTAAAATCCATTTCCCTGAAAGCATCAAAACCACACAGAAGCCCAAAGACTGACTAAAATAATGTCTGATACAATAAAAAGACAGAATTGTATTAACAGATTCATCGGGGACTGATGAACTGCAATGTCCTAACATTTCAAATGAGAGCACTCACTCCTTCTTCCATGTTCCTGTTCTACCCCAATTTTGACCAATCTCTGTTAGAAAGAAATATACATACACATGAAAAAGAAAAAATGATGATGGTAACAAATTATGATACTTCCTCAAAAAAGACAACTGACTTCCAGTTCTTCATAAGCTTTTTAGCAGAGACAGTCTTTTCCAACCTGAATGATTCTATGATTCTATGACTTGAAAAATAACAAAAAATTCCAACAGGAGTCAATCTGCCATCCTGCTATTTCAAGACCTGCTCCAACAGGAATGAACTGAAATACCAAGGTGTCTAATCTAGAAATAACATAGATGTCCATGGTGAAAGAGCTTTAGGTCTCAAAACACAGGAATGATTCAGTGCTTTGGGTTTACACACCTCTGTTTCCACCAGTTGGTTGTGGATGCTTTGCCATCAATTGCACACACAGGTAGAGAACATTATTAGCAATCACCCTATCAGTTTGATCTCCACTGAGGCATCTGTCAGCAGTAGCCACACCTTGCTAATGCTCTCCTGAGCTGTAGGAATTAGGTTGCTGGTGTAAATAAAAATCCAAAGCTACAACACTACGACTCTTCAAAATTCAGCACTGAATCATGTTATCTGGAGTATATGATGACTTTATTTCCTTCAATGTCAACATTTTTAGTTAAACCTCACTGACAAGGTTCAATTTTGATTTTCTGCTTGTATATATTAAATAGATTTTAATAACTAGGCCATTCTTATTTCTGTCAGTGAAATGAAGAAACTTTTTATTAGAAAGATTAATTCCTGATGCTTTTTGCAAACCAAAACCAAAGACGACACTTTCACATGTGACAGAGGTGTCCTGAATTCTCCTGTTAAAAGCAGCACACCTCTTGCCAGTCCATTTACCAGGCACTGGTTCCAGTCCCAAGCAATATGGGTGTGCAGGTCATCCCTGGTGACTTCAACCTGCTAGATACTGGGTGCCAAGGAGCAGGCACTCAGCGTACGTGGTGAAGAGGATACAGACAAACAACCCTTCCATCCAGGACAGGTTTTTTAAGTAGGTGGGAAGAATCACCCATCTCATTTCATCACCCACACAGAAATATTGCTCCTAGTGCTTTAAACGTAGGAACTATCAACTCACTTGATTTCTGTCTCAAATTTTGCTTTAGCTGGGTATGTAGCTTGCAATGATGAGGATTCATATATGCTAATGATTGTTTGTTTAAAGATTCAGTTCCACTGATTACTACTATAAGCAAGTTACTGGAAGTACTCAGGTAATATTATGAGACTATGAAAATATTTGGTAAACTGTTTAGTAATCTGTAAAAATATTGTATTTATGGAAAATAAAGAATATCACATAAAATAACAGAAAGATTACAATTTACCCAAAATACTCTGAAGTAACATCACTGCCTTTTTACCTTTCTTCTAGTTACTCAGGGAATTTAATTACCTTCATACGCTATTCCTTGCAAGCTCCTATTGTTCCTTCAATTTTCAAAATAAATTTTCTTCTTTCACTATTAACTGGAGCTGAGCCACTTTTTCTTACATGACCTCTTGCACAGGAATTACGTACAGAGAAAAAGTGTTACCTCCTGAAGACCACCACCATATTTATTTAAGCCTGTAGGCATTTTTTAGAAGCTATCGAAATAAGGTTTCAATTATGAGGAACACACACTCATCTCACAATCACTTTTTAGCTATGGAACCAATGAGCCAGTTGAGTTGTCCGAACAAAGGTTTAGATTTAGAGGACTGGATAGAAAAAACTTGCAGTTAAAGCATAAAGTCCTCAAACTTTAGAAAACGCCAGATGTAACACTGCTGCCTTCTCAGAAAAAGCTAACTGGTTTGACTGGAATTGCCCTATGACATTAAGTCTGAACAATATGCTCAGCACTGGAAGATCATCCCAAATATTTTAAGCTTTCCAGTATTCTAAGGAGCTGATGATAATGCAAATATGAGACAACCAACTTCTCCTACAATTAACTTGCCCTGCTTTACTACTAGCATTTTACTACTAGCATTCTGTTTGGATGGACAAAGTCAGTATCTTTTCGATGAATTAACTAACTTGAGGATGTGTCAATCTTTACGTTACATACTGTATTTCTACTCCAGCACATTCCTTCTCTGAAGAAAAAAAAATAGGATTATCAGTCATTTCCTGTGGACTGGAAAGAAATCCAGACTTGAAAGGCTTGCAAGAGCAGTTTAATATTGGAGCAACTGCACTGTTCATTTTCTGTATTCATTTCTCACCAGCCAAGTTTAAGATCTCTTGCATACAAGGAAATCTGCTTTTTGCAGGTGAGTCTAAAGCTTTGGTAGGAAAAGTCCAAATTATTCAATTTCCTGTGGAATTACAAAGAAAACTGAAGCTAGGGGGGGGGGGAAATAAAACAAACAAAAACCTACAAAAAAACAGCACACAAGCAAACCTCTTTCTTCATTTGAACACAAGTAAATTAACTTCCAAGAAATGTAACAAGCTCTGGGTCAGCCTTTCCCCTCCTCTGGTTTGAGGATTTGAGAACGCCACGCTCCCTTGGCCAGAAACAGAGAAATTAGAAATAAGCAAACCTAATTTGAACCTGTGCTTGCGTCTGTTTTCGAAACACCTCATTTCTCACTTTGCAACAGGTAAGATAAGGCCAGATTTCCTGATTTCTATTTCTATCTGGATCAATGCATGGAAGAACAGTTTCTCCTCCCTCTGAGAGTATCCAGAGCGAGCATATTTGAAGGTTTATTGGGCATTAAGAGACTTCTAAGCTACATTCCAAAAAATCTTCCTATGAATACACAAGTGAGAACCAACCAAATGAGAAAACAGTAAGAAGAGTATTGAATGTCAGTTAGTGCAAGACAAAGATTAGTTTTTCTAAAATAAACTGTATTATTACTGAGAAAATTGTGAAATGGAATAGCAATAAAAAGAAAGGCTTGTAGTTACTGCATACATTTAAGATGTTCTGACTACGAATGTATTTTAATTAATTATTTCTGACAATAACATTGGGCAATATCTGATTTTATTGTTCACTGTTTTTCTCCCTCAAAAAATGAACTTCAACCTGCAGAGACTTTAACCTTAACAAGACTTCATGCATTAGAGTTCTTAGAATAGAATGCTTCCTTAAAAATACATGAGGATCAAGTTTTAGAAGATTTTAATTTAGTCTCTGTTCTTGCCATTTATTCTGAGGCCAAGTCTTAAAGAGATATATTTATTACTACACTTAAGTGCATCACAGATAGCAGTAATAACTCTCTACTTTCTTAATAAGAACAATGACCTCATAACCAGACTATTTTTCCTCTCTCTCTCCAATTTTTGTTAGAAGATTCTTGTGTTGAACTATTTATTTATGTTTTAAATTCAGTATAAAAATAGATGGACACCCAAATCTCAGCTTTTTAACACCACTGGCACATAATTAAAGACATAAACCAAGACAAAAATCAGCAAACTGGTAACATTTCAGCAATGGATGTCATTACTCTATATAATTATTTTAAGGTCTTGAAACTCGCAACCCCCCAGCAACTTTCCTAGCAGATAGGCACAGCCCCAAGCAAGTGTCCCTAGTTATTGCAGAGATAAATGGGCTTCACAGCCAACAAACACACGCTACTTTGGACCAAGCTGTGAGAGGAATCAATTCATAGACTCAAAGGGCCCTTAGAGAAACTGTGTTGCTAGCAACTCTCTTTCTTACACACCAGTGACCCTCTAGGATTAATATTGCAGCTGATCTCAACTGTTAGAACTGGCACAAAAGATGCATAACCTCTTCAGTTAAAGGGTCTGTCACATACAGGGCTTTGTCCTCAAACACAGTGAATCCAAACCACTTTATATATTTATGCACGTGTATGGAGGAACACACATACATGCTCTTCCACATATGTTTCATGCAAAACAGAGTAATATCATCCTCTGCCAGGATTCCCATTCATCTTCAGCGTGTTCTTGATTTAATCTATAGCTCAGTAACGCGTGCTACAGATCGGTGCAATGGGTTCATCAACTAAAGGGTAATTTACACTAGCCATTTCTAGAAATAAGACACTGATGTAATGGTTATATAAGTCTTTGAACGATTTCATTAATATCTCTGGTGGTTTGGGATGTGCACAGAATGTGGTACCAGTGTATAGCTATCATTTTTATCTACAGCCTTTGGAATGATACGAAAAGAAAAAAAAAAAAGTATGCATGCTTTTTCTTTATTGCACATACACAGATGACAGGAGGATAGGGGATAACCAGATTTAAAAAAAAAAAAAAAAAAAAAGAAAAATTACAATCTGCATGCTATTGATTCTCCCACACTTATTACTGCCTGCTATGTCTTCTACCACAAATATTCTCTTTGATCTTAACAAGAAAGATGAGCTGCAAAGGCTGCAAGAATGCTTATGCACATTACTGCCTTAATTACAGACTCGTCTGACTATAAACAAATGAAAAATAAATTGTTTGCATGCCCTGGCCAAATTCCTACGGCTATAAAGTGAGGATTCCATTATTTGTTATAAGAAGCATTTTATATTGCCATGAATGTAAACACCTGCAATATTAAGAACTGTACCTAATATACATTTAGACAACAACAAGGTCTTTAGCATAAATTTTAGTTATATGACCTGAAACAGCAGAAGAAAAAAATTCATGTACATGAGAAAGTACTGATATCCCCAGGAAAATGCTCTTTATATGAAATACTACAACTACAGTCACAGAGAAGGTATCCTGATGACACACCAACTACCTCTACTAAATTGATACAGCAGTAAGGAAATAAATTGGAATAATTTAATTCAACAAATCTAAGAGAATGGATACCACTACTGAATGCAAAATAAAACCACCAAGAACAAGACAACGACATGAACTATACACAGTGCAAGTATTTCAGCTATTTCTCGGGAGCTAAGCAATCCCAAATATATTGTGCTACTCAGTGATTCCTATTTTCCACACTTAAACTAAAAGTAGTTTTTCATAGTTAAACATTTCTGTACGTTGACAGACAAATAAAGAATAAAGAAAACATAGTATGTGCTTTCATCATTGAATAGTAAATAATTTCTTCATATATATATATATTTATATATATATATACACACACTTAATCCTGGTTGTAAAGTCGGGCTTTTTGTTGCTTCTGTTTTCATTATTTGAATAAATACTGTATTGAAATTTTCTTAAATGGAATTAAGACATTTCAGTGTAGAGATCTATGCACAAACGGTATCTTCTCTGCCCTAGAATCATACAGCTTCATGCTTCATGACAGCTTCTCGCTTCATGACAGCTTCTCTTTTACAAATAAGTAGTTTGTTCCTTTTTTTAAGTCTTACCCCAAGTTTCAGAAGAATCTCCTGGGAGTTCTGCAGACAATGTGACAGAAAACTTCTATTTGGCTACTTTCATCCTGCGTTTTGAATGATGGTTCAGATGAGGAAGAGCTTTTTCAGTGTTATTCTGTAATTCTTCTTTCACACTCCTCACAGGGAGACTACATCCAGGCTGACACACTGAAAAAATAATTTAAAAAAAGATCAAATCTTTCACCGTGCAAAAGCACATAAACGCATACCAACTGACACAGCAAATGTCTGTAAGGGTTTTCCACTTTTGTGACTCTTGGCCAGGATCATCAATATTAGCTGTAAAAGAAATCTCAAACTCCCAAAGAGGAAGTGCAAGTCGAAAAAGCCAAGTTTTCAGAAATGCCCATTTTAAAAAACTGTGCCCTGTACCCCAGCATAGGCCGGGAAGAGCAAGACGTTTTCAGCGCATGCATTTTAACTTCGCAAGGGTGGCAATTCTCCAACAATTCCCCACACAACGACTTTATTCTTTCTGTGTCATTTTTATCAACATGCTGCTAGATACTTCTCCCTCTTAATCCATTAGCTTTGCGATCGCACTGCACAGAACGATGCCCTTTGTCAGGAGGCTTCACTGCACCACGAGGAAAAAGCAACAGATCAACCAGCACGCACATATGTTTCCAACTGCTCTCCATACAGTGAGACAAACTATAAAAGAAAATAAGTTATCTGCATTGTAAAGCAGGACAGTGGCATTGTTTGGAACTGTATGCCGCACGCATTTCAGCGACGTGAAAAGAACAAGACACCTGCTTTTTGACTTACAAGTCACGTAGTCTGAAAAATAACAACAGCAAACCTGAGCTGATGAATTGTCCGGTCCAGGAGTAACATTAACGTTTGCTCAAACATCTCACGGATCATTTATTACAACGGCTTTTTAGTATGAAGAGTGACCGTGTCACAGATGGTGGTAGTACCTCACTTGGCAACTGTACAGCCTGTAAATTCACACTGGAGATTTCCTAAGGACACAGTGCAGTGCTCAGGAAGCAAGAGATGGAATCAACATCGCAAGCTTAAATCTAAGATAGAAGCAATTAATGGCTAAAGAATTATCATGCTTTTTAACTAGAGGAGGGCCCCCTCCACAGAGCTCCTCTCTTGGTAAAAATCCATTCTGCAGTTAGAGAGAGAGAGAGGCCAAGCCTGGTATGCTGTGAGAGACTCATCCCCATCTGCAGAGTGTATGTGGAAGTAGACATCTCAGATGATTCAAATCTTGCAGACAGGAATTCCTGTTGCCTGGCTCACACAGATGCTTGTGGATGGCTCAGAGACTCCTTGAGCAGCATTTGGGTATTTTGACAATTTAATCTTCGGCAGTTATTACAGTGCAAGATTTACCTTCAAAAATACCTGTCCTGGACAGATTGAATAAGAAAATACACACACCCCCTATATTTAACAAAATTAGATGTAGTTTAATATTTAAATTATATGTAATAAAATTAAATAGATGAAATATTAAATTTAACTCTACTCATGTAGAATACATAACCATACAGCTTTCTATTAACACATTTTTGCTGTTGTACTCGGCAAGCCATTTACACAGTGGCAAGGTGACTAATTTCAATCCATACTTCTAAATGCATGTCTTAAAGCACTAATGTATACTTTTAATTACTGTGCCGAGCAGACAAGCACATAATAGCAGCTATCATTTTCGAGCTCTACAGCCACGGTTCACATCTTAGATGAACATTTGCTTTACAAAAGCAACAGACTCTTGATCCTATCGAAGTTGCTTGATTTTAAAATCGAATCACACATTTCATGATATTGAGTGTTGTTCCTAAAGCCTTGGCTCCTGCAGTTATGCAATTACAAGTCACTTTAAGTATATCTCTAAGCCTTAAAATGTGTATCTCAGCAGCCCAAAAACCACTCGGCAAAATAAAAGAAACTCTACAGTGCTTTAACTTCTTACGGCACTTAAACTACATCATGATTTTTGAATTCAGGCCAATATTTTTGAAATTAACACCGGAAATCAGTGACAACATGCTATTAACCTGGGAATCTGCTGTGAAGGCCAAGGCCCAGGCAGCTAACCCCATCAGCTCCTGGCAGTGCTTCTGGCTGAATGTCAGCAAAAATACCCATAAAGTACACACACCAGATGAGCTTGGAGAGGGCGTTATGGCTCATGTGCAGTCACCAAGCCTGCCCTGGCTACAGCCATTGCGTGGACCTGCATGGGACAGCCTCAGCAATGTCCAGATAGGCCTCCCGTGACACCTGTTAGCTTGCTGAGCTTCTACCGTGACCACAGACAGATGAAGGAGGAGGATCCCCAGAATGGTCAAGGGGCTAAAGCATTAGCCCTCTGAGAAAAGGCAGAGGGAATTGAGCTTGCTCAGCCTGGAGAAGAGAAGGCTTTGGTGGTAGCCCTTCCTTACTTCGGGAGAGGTTATTGAGAAGTCAGATCCAGGTTGTTCACAGTGGGGTGTGGTGGGAGAACAAGAGACAACAGATGTTAAGTTGAAATGTGAGAGGTTCAGGTGGGAAGTAAGAAAAAAATGTTCTGCCACGAGGTCAGTCATGTAATGGAAAGGGCTGCAGAGAGAGGCTGTACAGTCTCCATGCTTGGGTGCCTTCACAACCCAACCAGATGAAACCCTGAGCAAACTGGGCTGATCTCACAGCTGATTCTGCTTTGAGCAGAAGGTTAAACTAGACACTTCCTGAGGTCCCTTCCAACCTGAAGGCCGATCCAATGATCATTCTGTGCTGGTGATCACTGCTGCCTAACTGGCACATTTTCTGGAGCTAGTCTCTTCTCACAAGATTTCATTTACTCTGTCCACTCCTTAAGAGTCCTTACTCTGTCACCCTTTTGGCCCCAAAAGAGTGTCTTATCTGCCATCAGTGGGTTGTGGTTTTTTTTTTTCCTTCTAAAAATCAACAATTCTTTCAGGCACTTGAATCCCAAAGGCTTTTAGCAAATACTGTGAAGTCCATGAGCTGATTCTGGACTGTAATTGTCACTGTCTAATGAGTAACCCTCCTACCATATCAATGTGCAAAACACAGAAAGAATTAGATGCTTGCAAAATTTTTTCCTCAGCCTGAACCAAATCCAAACTACTTCAGGACATTTTTACCACATCTTTTCAAAAAATACAACCTCGTATCTGATCTTGACATATCCCTTCTCATGGAGGTCAAATCAGCTGCTAAAACTGCTGGAATAAATGAATTTCCTTATTTCCTTTTTTTTTTTTTCTGCGTTATGTTCTACCTTTTCAGGTCCCATAATACATTGCTGAGACCAAAAACAGCCCCGTGCAGGCAGGCAGCTTCCACACATAACAGAAAATCAAAGCCCATGCACAGCGAGACCCATGAAATAGATCTGTACACACGTACCTGTTTTTATGACTACTGTAACATAGAGCGTAACAACACAAATACAACGATACATGAAGGAATGAGGAATCAGTGCTGTTGAGCTACCTAGAACTTCAATCATCTGACATTTGAAAAGGCTTGTTTGGCTCTTAGACAAGGTCCTGGGTACATTTTGGTACACAGAGTTTATTATTCAAGTCTAAAAATAGTGCAGAGTGAACTCACTGGAAAAAACTTGCTAGGAGTAGTAAGAAATACACAGTTTTGAGAGGCCACCTCAAAGCACTTCTAAAACAGTCAGCACAAAGCTGCTATACTTTTATTAAAGACCACCTTCCTAAAGCAACCAATTTTTATCAGTTCCTGGAGTGCTTTTGATGAATTTCTTTTTCTTGTCCAGCTGTGCCCCTAACTTCATCTTGCTAATGTGTATTATTTTCCCTAAGAAAAGATCAAGAGGACAAATCAGGTTCCTACTTCTGGCACCAAGATATTACTGAGCTCCATAAGCCATTGAGGGGTTCCAAACTATGGCAGCAAACAAGTCCCCCAAGGCTCACTGAGAAAAAAAAAATATGAAAACACAGGTTTAAGCTTGCCAGAGTGTCTGCCTCTTACATTCATAGAAACCTGCCTCAGAAGAGAAAAAAAAAAAAGAATCTTCATTATGTATGAGGTACAGACCATCTGCGATGAGCTCCGAGAGCCAACTTAAAAGAAGTGGAGGGGGAGGGCAGTGTTTCCAGCTGCATTCACAGTCAGCGAAGAGGTTGAGACTCAGAAGCTGTTTGCAGGTACGAAAGAGAGGGTGGATTAGGATGAAAAAGGATGTGCGAGACCTGTCATTGTAAAGGATGGAAAAAAACATTGTTACACACGTACCATGTGCAAGGGGTATACGGAGAAAAGCAACAAGAACAAAGAAAAACTGGGGAAGACAAAAAGACTGGCCCATAAAATGTCTTGTAGGAGCACTCTCTCTCCCTGTCACTGTGGTGGAAGGAGCATACAAAAGATAAGAAGGGATGATAACTACTCTGGCTGTAATACTTAACTCATAACGTGGGAGGTAAGAATGGCAACAGCAGTAAACTGGCAGTAACAAAGAATTTAGGGAGACTTTCTTTTTTGCTCTCTCTTTTAAAGAATTAAGCATATGTTTCCATATTAGTCTAATACATTATCTTCGAACTCTTGACACCTCTTTTTGCTACTGCCACGTCACATACCCATTTTAGCTCTTTACTATTTATGCATGACATACAGACAGCTCAATAAGGTTTCATTTCTGAAAAGGAAAAAGTAACCTTGTTTTTTAATTTTAACCACTGAAACTTGAGTTACATTTAACTCTCCCACAAAAAAAAAAAAACCACAATCCCATGAGAACATTAGCTAACTCCTAGCAGCCTGCTAAGCCTTTATGTGTCTGCAGTTCAATAAACAGGAGATAGCTACATTAGCTATAAATGAACTGTGACTAGGCAAATATGAGTAAAACCTTTCGAAGTGACTGTTGCCCATTCTGTCAGGAAGCAAATCTATTTACAACTCTTTTCAAGCCAAAATCGTCACAAGTATTTGTCCCTGTCATGTAAAAATCTGCCGGCTTTTTAAACACTACAAATTAAACGCTGTTTTTGCTCCTATCCCTGGCTAGAGCTCTGCTCACCTCACTGGGCCAGGATTTCACCTGGGGTCGTGAGTCTGTATATGAGCTGATCCTGTAAATACTCACCTATGATGGAAGGAGCACTGACACTGGAGCTCTGATGAATCTTGCCATCACACATTGAAGTCACTTTTCTCGGCGGTCTGCTCCACCTAGCTGCTGGAGCTGCTGGCTCTCCGCGCTGAATCAGCACACACAGAGCTAAGGCACCCTCCAGCAGCTCAGCAGAAAGTGATGCCTTTCAAAGGGTTTGAGCTGAACCCGAGAGTTTTGCAAAGAAGCAGCTCAAGTGTGGGCACAGGTTCCCTTTCGTGAATTTTACTAAGGAAGCACTAATCCCCAGTAAAAGGGTGGAGCAGAAAGTTTGAGGCAGCAGCAAATTCAACCACTTCAAGGAGGTTTGCCAGAGCTTGTCTGTCAGCACCTGAGCTTTACTTCTGTAAAGAGTCCCACTGACTTCAAAGGCACTGCGTGCACCAGTGTAATTAGTGACATCCACCCTTGCAGAGAAGGCTGGAGCCTAATTAAAATATGTACCTTTTAAATGTGACATCACTTTCACTTTGCTAAAGTACTGCAAATACTGGGTGAAACGGCGCAGAATTATTGTGCTTAAATTTGCTTATTTAGTTAAAATAAGGCCAGTTTTGCACACCTACGCCAGGATCCATAGCAGACTTACTAACTGTACCACTGCAAATCTATGCTAATCTGTATATGCCAGCATAAATTCAGATGAGCCCTTGCTGTGAGAATGCTTTTATCCACTTATCTAGGACTATGCTTATGCCTAAGCAGGGAATTTTAAGTTGTTTCCCAGACTGTTCCCGTATCCAACTGCAACCTGTTTATTTTGACCTCAGTTCTTAGAAACTGTTGATGCCACGGTAGAAATATGCTGTGTGTTCCAACAGGCAACAAACAGTCCTAATGACAGAATACTCCATCTGTGCTGACAGAGCATACAGCCTCAGTCTATAGCTCATATATGCTCTAGCTAAGCACGAATCCTCCGAATGCAGGGAAAGCAGGAACGTAACCTGCGCTGCACCTTGTATCGCAAGGCACATTCTGACAGGACAGGACTACCCAAAACAGGCCTTTGTAGAGAGTCCAAAGTCTGCCACTTCATATTGGTATCACCCAAATGCACCGGCAGCACTTTTATTCTACCGTCCCTGTACTGATTTTGTTAAGTGTGGTTTTTAGGTTTTTTAAGTATTTCAAAACTACAAAGCCTAGAAAGCAGACTTAAATATTGTCCAGTGCTATCAAAAGCTACGAGTTAAAACGTGCAGAACATGCTGCACTACTTGCAGCAGGCTAACATGCTGAATTCAAGGGAATTTTCCATCAACCTCATCGTCTGGAAAAGGTATATTACAGAAAAAATGCATCTGGGGATCCTTTAATTTTTCTCGCATCTTCTCTTCTTATACGATGCAGCTGTGGAGCAACACCCACTGGTATTGCTAGCATGAGACAGCGAACCTTTCCTTTTACCAAGGTCTGGTACCAATTACCATGGATTTAGAGGCACCGCATAAAAGACAGTGCTGATTTGTTTCTAAATTTGTATCTTGATTAAACTGTCAGCCTATAGCACAAAAGCAGAGCTTACCTGACTTTAAAACGCTACTACAATAAATTATCCAAGGAGTGCAGCATGATTTGAAAATGCTTATAAGTGGATCAATACTATGGCTTTATGTTTAGATTTTAAATTTTGGTCACGCCAAATCAAATGGAATAGAAGCAGCATTTTATGCTCAAACTGTAAACTCACTATTTTCCAAATAAAAGCTGCTTGTGAAGAAAGACTGTGAAGGAGGACTTTTAAAAAATCAATAAGTTGGCCAAGAGAATAACTACTGCATTATTATTTTCAAAATTATTTTTAACTGGTTTTTGGTACACACACACAAAAAAAAAGCAAATATGAAAGGCCGAAACTCATTTTCTCAGGAACACAGATATAAACCTCCCTGGGTAAGAACAGTGGTTTTCAGCATTTACCCCTGTAAACAGAGCAGAATTTGGTCTCGCCCTATTAAAGCAAAGTCGTTTGCCCCAGAATAGCTTTAATAATATCGAGTATGTTTAGCTATCTACAATTTCAACATCTAGGATTAGTGCTGTAAACATACATAGGGACTGTGGTCTAATGAAAGAAAAAGTCAACATAAACACGGAGAAGCAAAAGCGAGACCAGCCATGCAGAACTTCCAGAAAGTAGTTTAGGAATTTAACTACTGTTTTATTAAACTGCAGTTATTAAGACTTGAACAGTATACTGAACCATTCTGCATAATGCAAACACTATCAAAACCACTGAGATTCATTCGCAATTGTAATTCCAAGTCATCACTTTTCCTAAAGCTTCTGCTTTTTTTGCCAATGTTCTGGTACGTCCCAACACAATTTTTCTACTTATTGGTACATGGTATCCATGCAAGAAAATAGCTATTCTAAATCAATTCATTAGCATGTACCCTTCCAGAAAGGGAATATATGATAGAAGTATTACATAGTGAAGTTTAAGTGTATTTTTATACCCTCAAAAGTGGGTAATTGATCCTCCCCTCTCCCCAGTTTTAAATGTGGAACTTGGCTGCTATGGGTTCTTTCCCACACAAATCAAGCCTTAGCTCTTTTGAATTGAAACAATATGGGATGATTATTGTGGGAAATTTTTTACTGTTACTGTAATTTAAAACTTTCTGTACCCAATTTTGCATTTTCTATAAATCAAAAACCCATTTCACTTAGGGCTACAATTAAACAGAGGAAATCAAAGACTAACTTCTAAGCAAGTCTTGCTATTAATCATAGGATGAACTAGTTGTACAACTACTTTTACTGCAGTTTCTTTCTGCCTGAGAATTGCATTTTAATCTAAAGCTTGAGCTCTTTAGAAGAGACTGTGTCACAGATGAGCCAAATTAAATAAAGGTATGCTAAATGGTATAGCACCGCATGCTATTTAAGGTAGAAGAAAAAACCCAACGCATACAGACTTCTGTAGTAACTCCAAAAAAAATCCCTGGCTGCAATACAATCAATCAGGATTATTTAGAGCAGCCGCTCTCACCTTCTGACACAAGAGAAGCCTGCTGAAAAGCGCAGTACCGGCAACACTTGCACCCTCGCAACACTACTACAGAGACAGCTACTTGAGGTCTGGTGCTGCAATTACAGAAACTATTGAGCTTTTCCTTTCACCAGAAGCAGCCATGGAGTCACATCTTTTTACTTTACTTATCTGAACTGAAATGTATCCTTTTTTTCTCCTTTTTTAAAGAATAATTTACAAAAGCAATTGATGTCAGTGGCAAAATTTATATTTAAAATATGACATGCAAAAACAAAAATGAAAATACTAGTGAAAAAATGAAACTGTGGAGTATGTAAACTTAGGGTTTCTGTTTTTTCAAACTGGAAGGCAAATTTATGCATTTTTAATTTCCTAACAAAAAAAAAATGCATCTCGATTGCTTGACAAAATAAAATATGAGCTTAAATCAGCAAAAAGACACGTTTCACCCAGCTGTCTTTTTTTTTTTCTTCTGTCTGTTTCTCAAAGAAAATTTTTTTATGTCATTACTGGTTTTCAGTGCCCAGACATTTTTAGGGAGAGGTTTAATGCTGCATGGTGTTACTCTTTGCAATACTCCCACAGAGGTACAAGTCACCACGTTATTTGCAGCAGTACATCCATAGAAAGAACAAGCAGTAATACTAATTTATTCATAAAATGTACTCAAAATAAAATTGGCTTCTAGTTAAACACAGTCTGTAATGTGCTATTCCATGTTAAAGAGGAACCTTTTACCAATCGTGAGGTAAAATCAAAATGTATCTCGGAAAAATTCCCATTTATTAAAATAAATAAATTGGGCACAAATAGCTGTGAAGAGTTTTGGGAGTTATCGGATGGGTTTCTTACAAAACCAAACATCTTCCCATCACTGCTTTACTCTTCAAATACTGAGTTTCAATAAAACACCGACAGGGAAGTTTTCACCTCTGAGAAGAATTAGATTTTTTAAAAGTAAATGACTTACTGACACTACAGATTGAAACACCATTTTACTATTGATTTTCTTCCTAATGAAGATTTCTAATGTACTTGCAGATCTCATCATCTCTGGCAACAAACTCCTGGAGCAATCAACACCTCTGTTTCTCAAAAAGTACATTCAAAACAAGTCAGCTCATCTGTGACACAGAGTTCCCAGGTCTTTGCTTCAGTTTGGTGAAACTTGCTCAGTCATTTTGAGCATACCATTTACTGAGCTGACGGAAAGGGGAACTCCTCATTTTGTCTTCCTCTCTGATCTGAGCATCGGCCAAAGGCAGGTACTGACTACATAGGAGATGCATGAGCCAAAA
>JANIJG010003478.1:0-16026 GCA_024611175.1 Megaceryle torquata
TGACCTGTGCTGGATTGTATGGCCCTGCTCTGGCAGGGGGGTTGGACTCGAAGATCTCCAAGGTCCCTTCCAACCCCTGACACCCTGTGTTTCAGCCAAAACTATTCTAGGATTGATTCCCTTATGAAAGGAGTTATTTCCTCAACTCGCCTTTGACACCAGGGAGTGACCCAGTGCCCATATGTTTCCCTGCCAAGGGAAACACTTGCCAAGCTCTGCACATCAAGAGCAGCTTACTCGTTTTATTTTGAAATAAAAAGTTGCTGACTAAGTATAAAGACCCATCTGCGAAGGTCACAAGAAGGGCATTCTTCAAAGCTTTTTCCAGTTGCCCTGAGACTTTCGATAACTTTTTGTTGAATTTCTGTGGTGCAAAAATACAGAAAAGTACAAAAAAGGAGAAAAAAAAAATGGTACCCTGACACATCTTTCATTTTTGATTTCTCTGAGCTGCTTTCATATGCAAAAAACTAACATGCAATATTCCTGAGACAAGGACAAGAGATACTTCTGGGCTGACAAAGAGAGACACTGTTGGAGTTCCTTGCTTGTTCAGTGCCACACTTCCACGATGGACCTCAGCTCCCTCAGCAAGTACAGAGAACACAGCTACCACCTCTGACTTTAATTGCATGCGTCCCATTGTAGAAGAATTTTCAGTGAAGACCCTAGTTCCTACCAATATAGACACAACTTATTAAGTTTTAAGGAAAAAAAAAATACATGAAAATAAATGAAACAAACAAAAACACCCAAAAAACCTAAACCCATAAAAACCACTCCACAATCCACTCCAGCATATTTTAATAAATGAAATAATTAAATTTCATTTAATTAGACTGCTTAATTATTCATTATTCCTTCTTCTCTGTTCAAATGACCATCTTTGTCTCATTCCCAAAGGATCCTCTCCATAATTAAGTCAGGGAATCACTAAAATCTCAACATGCTGCCCAAGAAAGATTCCAGCATTGTAAAGTATTCTGCATGTTCTATGCAGCAGCCACTTGACTTATACAGGAAAAAAAAATAAATAAGTGTAAAAAGCAGAATCATTAACAGTCAATAGCAAGAGGCAGAAGGTTATTAAGTGCCTATTTTTCAGGTGATATTCTTCTCATTTTCCCATAAGATATATACCAGTTACAAAATCTACAAGTTTACACTTAAAATGTGAAAATTCTCTGTTTTATTAAAATAATGACCATCATTAAAGATCATTCACGGTCCTTTCAGAAGGAGAGATGGACATTGTATTAGGAGGAAAACAAAAACACACCCCACAACAAACCAACAAAAAACCCCAAAACATAGAAATCTAGCTATCAGTGCTAAAATCCTGCTGGAAGAAACCCTTGGAGCAATAAAGATTCTAGTTGCCAGAGACTGATCAAAAGCAAAAAAATAAAGGGGAGGAAAAAAAAAAAGAAAAATCAGAAAATGTTGGTTTTGCATAAATTTCACATCAAGCTGTTAACATCCACAGGAGACCAAGCTCTATCTTGGCCTGGCACGAGCAAGCTAGCACATGAAAAACACCCACACTTACCTGTATAATAATTATAATTATCACAAAATAGGTGCATTGATGTGGTGCTGGAAAACCTGGATAATATTAGTGCCCTATTCAGAACAACATAGTAAGAGGCAATTTCTACCCTGATCTGTTTGTAAGCTAAATACAGCACGTACAGATGGAGAGGAGAATTCTGTTACTGCTGCTTTAGAAAGGGCTAACTGCAAATTGGAGATAAAGCTGTAAGTGGGGTTTTTGTTTGTATTGTATGGTAAATGGAACATAAGTTAAGGAAAAGATATCAGGGATGTAAAAACACAAGTAACAGCCTTGAAGACATAGGAAAGGAATCCTACACAGCTTTGCTTGGGTCTCAGCTGGAACGCTGCACCCTATTTCAGGCACTAAATTTCTAGGAAAAAGTTGTCAGCTGGAGATGTGAAGAAGTTATTGCTTTAGCACTGAAATCACTCTTCTTCACAAACCAACACCGAACGCCTCTCTGCGTCTGTGGTTAGTAATAAACAGCTCTGGACGTGCACAGTCACACGCACACACTTAGCAAAGACAAAAACTAGTCAGAACTGCAATCTTGTTTTTTCACCTGCTTTCCCCCCACCCTGCTTTTTCTTTTTCTCCCCTAAACAGGCAAACCCATACGAGTGGATGCTAACCTGCAGAAGAACTTAAGCTGGGGTTTTAATTTAGTTATTGCTCTTGCATTTTGTTTTGGTTTAGTTTGAAGTAGTTTGTGGAGGGGCTGCAAAGGAGGAAAGTTGCATGGAAGGTCTGTTCAGAGATAAATGCATTGTTCCTCTTCTAAAGATAGCATAAGTTCTCCCCAAAGTGTTTGATGAACCCAAACTTTAAGTAATTAACACTATGCAGAGCAGAAGATAAGGAAATAGAATTGTCACTCTAGAACAGAAGTAGAACAGATTAAAGGGTACTAAAATAGGTGTATACCAACAAGGTGAACTCCACACAGTTCATGCTACAAGGCTTGAATTACATAGGCTTAAGATAAAATCCCAGCCACTACAGCTTTTTAGGGGGGTTGAGAGGTTTGGTTGGTTTTGTTTGTTTGTGTTTTTGTTGTGGTGTGTGTGTGTTTGTTTGTTTGACTTTGAGATGTCCTGGAAAATATGAGAGATACTCAAAGACTGCTGAAGGGTACTAAACATTAAAGAATGGGGTAGGGAAAGAAAACTTTCAAGAACAGGAGAAAAAAAATTGTACACTGCTCTAAGTTAACTTCCAGTCCTAGAAAACTCTGGCATCAAAGAATTTGTTGTCACCTGGAAGGTAATAGGATGAACTGCAATCAGTCTGGATTTGTCAAGAGGAAACTGTATAAAATTAATTTAATTTTGTTTCATGAAAGGGTGACAGGAAAAAAAGTACTGCTTGTACTTGACATTCTCATAAGCAAGGTAAGGGACATATGTTGATGAAAACAGTAGATTAATGCAAGAAGGATCTGGTAACTGAACTCAGGAACAAGACACTAACATTCATTGTCAAAAGGCATGGATGTTCTGGGAGATACTGTCCTGGCTTTGCTTCTCTCTAGTATTTTCATTCATGAATTGGGCAATAGAAAAGAAAATTTCTTTCAATGCAGACAACTAGAAACTACAAGTAGTATATGCACATTAAAGAGAAAAAATTTAGATCAAAATGATCAGTAAGGCCAAATAAATCATGGGGGGAGAGGGGGATGACAACAAGAAACAAAAGAGATTCATTACAGCAAGAATGATAAGGAAGAAACAAAAAACTTTTGCCCAGGCCAGAGAAGTAGTAAAGACTGCTCTTCAGCATTCAGGGAATGCATAGAACATCAGAAGTTCAACACGAGACAGACAACAGAACAATCTCTTCTGTTTAGCCTTTGCAAAGCTGCAGGTACACTGTGACTGGCTTCTGCTATTCTGCTCTCAGAAAGATAGGAATATTTGGAAACCAAGAGCAATCAGAAGACCATAAAATGGACGTGGCAACAGTCCTCAAATCCATCAAAGCCTGCCAAAATTCAGAAGGAAAATATTTCCCCACTATTACTACAGGTAGTAGTAATAGGAGTAAAATAATTCACAGTAACATCAGTTTGGGTAAGACACCAGGAAAATTTGTAACAATCAGAATAATGACGTTCTGCAACAGAACGCAAGAGAAAATCAGCAACTTCATCACTGACCTTTAGGAAAGACACATAGGTTCCATACTACCCCAGAGGCTCATGAAAGTCAGCAAAAGCAAGAACACGTGTGCATAAGTCCTTTGCAGAAGGGCAAGTGCTGAACACTACCAGAATGGTTCATGTAGTATGGTCCAGACTTGGGAAATCAATAATAGCTGCACTTCAAAAAGTAAACCAAACAAACAACGACAAAAAGAAAACACAAAAGCAGCCCTGAGTCTGTCTGGTGAGTCAGACAGCCCTCTAAAACAGAATTCTGAATCAAGACATCCCTGTGTCCTAGACAAACGTGAGCTACCTAATGCAACTTAGTGCACAAGTTGAGCATCAGGAGACCAGCGCGTAAGTACTTGGCTAAAACATAAGAACACCAACGCCAGCGCTTGAAGAACCTGAAAGCTCCTGTCTCCTCTGCCCACCTGCCAGAGTGGAAATCTGAAGGAATTACATCCTTGTTGACAAGGCCACGTGTTTATCTGGCTGTTTACAGACAAAATCTTTGCATTATAAAATTTTAACTATGACCAGAATGAAAACTTTACAGCTTTTCCTTTCTAAAGCACTATTCAGATCCCTTTGGCAATATTCACATCTCTGACACTTACAACCATCCTGTGGCCACCGTACCAAGAGGACCACAGACATCCCAGCTTCCAAAAGTTTCTTCTTAATTCTTACTGTGACAGCACAAAACTACTTTATTGATTTCAGTGTTATGTGCTTTAATAAGGTTGAACAGTTAGAAATATATTTTCAGTTCCTAATATAAAAATCTATGACTGTCAGCATGGCTCACATTATAAGAAGCATTTTCTGCAGATACCAGAGCTCCAAATGAAGATCCAAATCAAAAGAGAATAGCGACGTGTCTGAATTATTCTGGTGAGTGTGAAAAGTCTTAAAAATGTATTTCTCAGTGCATCTAAACTAGAATAGAAAATAAAACCTAAAATTAGTTAATGGGTTTAAGAATGAAAAGGAATTAAATGCAGTATGCCGAAATACACAATATGCTGAGAAGTATGCTCAAAATTACAGGCACACTATAGTATTTTACTCCAAAGAAAACAGTGGGAGCCCATTACTTGTCCATTTAAAACTGAGCTAGAAAAATACAGCAAAGAACTGTAAAGAACAATTCTACATTGTCAGGATAATGGCTAAGATGATCTAATAGGCTTTTGCTTGCTCTTAGCATCATGTTTTGGTTACTTCTGTGAGTGGAAGTCCTAGGCACTGTTTTTCTTCTTATACAAGATAGTCTGTTCTACTGCACACACAAAATTGCAGCTTTCTCTGGACTCTTTATGCACGCTGCAACATTTTATTACGGGAAATTACAGCTGGTTAGAAATATTGCAATAGTTAATCATGCATTTATTCGAGATAGATGACATAACTGATAAAAGCAGAAAAAATAAAATTCAAGTTTAATTTGTAGCCTTAGAGCTGCTTTCTAGAGCTATAGTAGATAACCTGAAGGGTATTTGCAGGCTGCATAAAGGCAGGTTGACCAGCGTGCAAGTTAAGAGAGGCTACAGTGCAGTAAAAAAGATGCAGTTTGAGTGGCTGTGTAATCTGGCAGAGGTTACAGATAAAGTGATAATGAACCACAAGTGTTTGAACTGCATCACACGAACTGTGTGTTGGTGAACAGCAAATGAAGAATTTATATACTGTTTAGTAAAAGGGAAAAAAACCCCCAAAACAAAGCAGCACTAATCAGAATCAGCTAGCTCTCATAAGCTTCCAGAGCACAGGTTGAATAATTGTCTCATCATAATAATAGCCTTTATGATAACCATGATCTGCACTCAAAGATCCAAAATGCTGCTGGTACTCTTACACCTGCAACAAGGCAAACGCAGTCTTTGAATTTGCAGCTTCAACCCTTGGCTGTTAATGCCAAGAGAGAGTCATCTTGTTATTTTTCATAACCTTGCTTTTAAACCACAAAACCTCTGGATTTTTTGTAGGCTGAAAAGCACAGATTGGAATTCCTGTTGTTATGAAGGCACTTTCTACTACACCCTTAATTCAAAACAAATAGCAGTTATTGGCTGTAATAAAAACTAGCAGTGCACACCTCATAAATAAAACAAAACTTGAGATGTTATTTTCTATAGCTCTTTTTCCCCCCCACTACTTCCTACTTTGCAAAAGCAGCAAGTTACAATATACTCTGTACTTAGACCAGAGCATAAAACAAGCCTTTTGCTACCACTTCCCTCTCCCTTCTATCTTACTGGAGACCTGCAAGCATCTGCTTTTAAGTGTAGTTTATTTTGGTTTGGTTTTTTCTCTTGTTTAACAAAGCAATGAAAATTAACACCAGCCACAGATCTGATTAAACATGTAAACTCAGGCAAAAAGAAGTAAACGTTCACCAGCGTTCCATCATCAACATCCAAGGCAAAATCCAATGTACAAAAAGAGGCAGATAACAGGTTCCATTCCTGATGGACAGGCAGAAAGATCACTCATGCTGCAGTGTATTCATGCTACATACTGACACGTGGTCTGTCTGTCTGTCTCATCTAAAACAGGGCAGAAACTACTGTCTCAATGATAAATGGATTACAAGCAGCATACTCAAGGAACTGAAGCACCTCTCTTTATGCCTTGTGCATTTAATGGGATAGCGACTGAGTTCACACGCAAGGATGAGCCATTTTCATTTGCAACAAATTAAAGGCACCTAACAAGAATTTTTTTTTTCCCCCCATCAGTGCACCCTGGTTTCAGGGAAGGTTGTGGATTACTGCCAGCAGGATTTCTACCCTGCAACCTCCTCCAGCCCTATTCTCACCTGTTTTGGGCACTGGATGCTCAGTGTCATCCTCCAAGGCTTTAGAAAAGTATGTCTATTCTTTTTTAGCTTTTGCAGTATGTGGGGTCTCAGAGTGCAGATTCTCATCGTGGAGGAGGGTGGCTGCCATGGTGTCAGCGTGCACCAGTTCCTGGAATGCTGCTGGAACCAACGTGGGGTCAGCCTGACCTCCCCAACAAAGGCTGGCTACTGCTGCCTGGCTACAAGATGGGGGGGGGAACAACCAACAAAAAAAGCAAACCGAAAGCTCTCTGGCAGTTTGTTGCAGTGCTGTCTGGAGTATGGGCAGGCCTGCTGGTACGTGTAAGATATAAATAGATGCCACTCTGAAGGATGCATTTTTATCCTTAAAAAATTAACTCATTTTTATATGAATTAAACAGCCAGCTGGAAGTGCATGTCAATTCATTCCACATGTATTACAGGTACACTTGTCCAAAATCCCACAGCCTTTTTCAATTTTAAAGGAGTTGCTTCCTGAAAAGCAAAGGCGATTAGGTCTGATTTTCCTTATCTTTGGATCATATGTCTCCACATTACTCCTTGCATAACAAATTTAGGTCACCACTATTTCTTTCAGGCTACTGCCACAGGGCTCCTGCCCAGCTCCTTCCAGCCCGTTTGCCTACTCTGGCCATGCCTCCAGTTTCTTTCCCACAGCACTAGAGCAACGTAGCATCCATTCCTCTTCTACTTTCCCTGTGGCTCTCAAAATGCTTTTTTATGATTCAATTCCTTGGGAAACTAGAGCTAAAGCAACCAAACACACACTCAAAAGCAAAGGCATCAAGGAAAACTATAGATACTTTGTTCAATTAGAAAGTACAAGTTTTTCCTCTGTGCTTCAGTACTTCACCACCACCTCAGCACAACGCAAGAAGATTAGGGAAAATTTGTGGAATAATGCCTCTCTGCAGTATTTCATTTTATTTTTAATCAACTAGCCCAGTAATATGCAAACAGGAAGATGAATTTTCCTGTTCTTGCTTAGGTAACCCTCAGAGCATTTAGAAAAGATGTACAGACATACTCTATTTAATTTGTCCTCACACAAGAAGGGATCCTTTTGCCTTTCTTTTCAGCTGTTCTCATTTTACATTCTCTTGGTGAGGAGATTTGGGGTGATGGGAGCAAGAGAAGCTCTTCTCAGTGCAAGAACATAAATTAATAAATAAATATAAATTTGTTTTCTATTCTGCTCAAACTTATTCCTAATGTTATTTTACTTTTTTTGATCATACTCTTGGACTGTGAGCAGACACATTAAGGAGGTACCTGCATGTTATGAATTGTTTGTACTGAACAAAGTAGTAAAAAACCCCCAAACACCAAGGCTCTGTTCAAACATTGAAGTGTACAGGATAAAGGAAGACAGGCTTTAACCTTGCTCAGTTCCCCCTCCAGTAAAGAATTTTATGTCTACCTTTCACCTGCTTTATACAGTTGCAATTTAAATGACTGAATCTCTTTTTTTCCCCCAAAAAACTGCAATGTAATTTCCAGTAGCTTTCAGACTCCACAAAGGATAGGAAGTTGCTGGAAATCCTTATATAGAGCTACAGCAGAAAGGCTGAGCAACAGACAAATGGATGTTCATTTATTTCAGGAAAAGATCGAGTTGGAGTTTCTGGAAATGAAATAACAGAAGCTAGTAACATCTTGGCAGAGGCACGAGCAACAAGATACTCTCTGATCCAGGGGTTTGTCAGCATCCCAATAAGGGGCTGGAACTTGCTTGTATTGTTAAATCCATCAGGTAAATACAATCCAGCTGGAAAGTCACCTTAAAGTTTAAAAAGGCTTTTCCCCAGGGATCTGCTGAAACAGGCAGCAGCAGGGCACAGCATGTCTAAAGAGGAGGGGTTAAGCATTTCAAAAGGTAAATGGATAAACTCTGGCCTCTATCCTACAAATGATCCCCTAGCTTTGCAATAATCTGACTTCCAGATGACTGAGCATAGAATCAGTCCGAGTTGCATCCAGAGGCCCACGGTAAATTGCTGCAGTTTTCTGTTAAGCTATTCTGCCTCTTGACCACCTATTATCTTAGGGTTTGAGATCTCTCTTCTAACTGCAAAAAACAAAGCTAAAAACACCCTAAACCAACCAGCCAAAAACAAACCAGAAGAAGGCTGAGACTAATCATCGGAAAAACATCGCACAGCATCATTGGGCAGGACACGCCTTCCTTAAATTTAGAGAAAACTTCTTCAACCCAAGTGACAAACACAAACTAACTACTGTTTTGGCTGACTTTTAGCCTTTAAATAATATTTATTTCTTTTTTGTTACTACACTTCTATGTAGTCACTCCTCCTGATACAACAGTTCTTCTGTCCCTACCCGATGACTGCTGATCTAACACCATAGGTCTTCTCTCAGGTATAACAGAGAAGTCATTCATTGCAATTACATTTGAACCCGTCTTCAAATGAACTGGGATTTCAAACTCCCTTCACAAAAGGAGCACTGTAGTATAAAAGCAGTTCTTGCTCAAATTTAAAGGCAATATTTTGGGTTGTTTTATTTTTGAAATGTGCTCACCCAATCTGGACTGGCAAGAGCAAATGTGTTCTGTTTTACTGATATTTTAAATCTTTCTCAAAGAAGTTCTCAATAACCTAAAGCCTCATTTATTATCTTTGTAAGGGAATAAAGTTACAGCACAAGCATAAATCCAGGCAGAGACCTTAATAAATGCAGACTAACAAGAGCCTAGCAACTACCACTATTTCATACACATACGTTAACAAAAAAGGCTGACTTGACCCCATCCTCTGGATTGGTCACCTGATTGCCATTGTGATGAAACTACTGCTCCTAGGATCAAGAAAGTGAACACTAAGGGTCTTAAAAGAAAAATAATCGAGTGAGATGAAATTCCCCCAGAGGGCAAGCCCTCAATTTTTCAAGATTATGCCAAAATGCCTGTGCAAAGCTATTTTAAGAGTAGAGATTGTCTCCACGTAGTCACTCTAGACCTGGCCCTAAGCAGAACACTTCTTCCCCTTTTGGGTCACGCTGCTTTAAGGACATACTGTTCACACTGGCAACTGTGAAGGGGTTATGTCGTACCTGGCACAGAAAAAGCCATCGGCAAATAGTCAAGGCCACATAAGAAGGGAGAGGAGGCAGCGAAGGGAGTCGAGCATGTCAGAATATGCCCTAAGGGCATCCTCTATGAAGAACCCACTAACCGAGTATTTCCAGTTCGCAGTGCAGGTTAATCAATAAATAAGGGATTCAGTGTGAATGTGTGAGTGAATCTGGTAAAAACAAACAAACAGACACCATTATTTTTTCCAGACAATATTCAAAAAGACATACTAAGAGTATGGTAAAATTATATCAGAACCAAGTACCTTCTATCCCTATCGATTTCAAGACACCTTTGATTGAGAGTGATTTTTGACTTTGATGGTTGACATCATTATGACATCTGGCTGGAATGGGTAGAGTTAAGTGTCTGTTGCTATTTTCATTAAAGACTATCTTATGTCTCAATTGCTCAAAAAAAAAAAAAAAAAGATTTTGCTTTAAAACTAGACTTGGCAGGCAAATGCAGTACCCAGACGTGTGGGTTATGAGATTTGTCAAAGTGAAAAACAGTTTAACAAATAAAGGGGAAAAAAAAGAAAATGGAAAAAAGCTCACAACAACATCTGATACTAAACCCATCCACAAAGCTTACGTTTAATCCAGTTGTCACCTATTTAGAGCAGCACAGAGTGGTATTTATTAACCAGCCTTACTGTCTCACTTGTACATTATCCACCAGTAACCCACTGGTTTTCTTTACAATGATAAACATCTAGGCAGCTCTAGGTATCAGCATTCTTCCTCATATACTAGCGCGGGTAATCATCGCATCCTTTGAACACCACGTCCACAGGCTTTGGGATCACTAGGACAGTTCAGCCCCCCAAATCTGCAACTCCAGCCCAAATACTATAAAGACTTGTGCCGCTGAAGTGCCTGTGGAGCACAGCCTCCCACTGCTTCCATGTAGCTGTAAGAAAGGGCGTGGAGAAGCTTTTCCCTACAGCATGTATAGCCCTGTTCAACCCCTATAAATCCCCTTCTGCTACAGGGGACAACTCAAAGCTCAGCTGACTTGGTAAGTCAGTGAAATGGTAAGTTGTTGAGAATGTGGCAATGCCTGCACAGCATCCTCGAGGGGGACGCTCTCTGAACAAGAGTCAACAGGACATCCTCCTTTAGGACAACTTAATTTGAGAGCTCAGCAATGGAGCTGTCAGGGAGCTGAGAGCAGAAACCACACCAACAATGCCCACTCCCATGCTTCTCCCACAATCAACAGACAGCTAGAGAATGCAACTCCAATCATAAATAAGAAGGGATTCCTTGTCTCCATCACTAAGTTAGGCAGAAGTCAACACCACTTAGACCCGGTGGAAGCCCAGAAACGGACAGAGGTGTTCACAAGTCTGGGAGCACCTGTACTTGCACCTCTAATCGTTCAGGACTTCTCTGTATCACCATTCCTGGCATGACAGGGCTCTTTTTCCACCTGCAAACAGGCACAAGGATCCATCCTTGCAATCCTGAAGATCAAAGAGCTGCAGACTCAAGAAAAGAATTTGGCTCATTTCTTCTAATGATGACCTGGAGCATAATCGTCAGCCAGCGACACGTGCATGGATCTGTCAGGAGAGTTGCACTAAATATCAGTAAACAAGTATAGCACTATTACTCAGAGCAGCTAAAAACATAGATGAGGTGCAACCATAACACCAAGAGCAAAATTTTGATTAACTTCACCGCAGACAGGAGTCATGAGAAAGCCAAAATTAGCTGAAGACGGCACAAGAGTGGAAGAAGAATGGGAGAAAACACAGCAGTTTACATCCAGCCACCCACCCCAGAACAATGATTTCTGGGAAACTAAGCTGTAAGCACATGGAACGATCCATAGCATTTCCCTGATGTGGGATGTCTGCAATCAACAGGAATTACTGAAGCGTTTCCCTATGAAATCTTTCATATCCAACTTGATTTCAGGGAATTTTAGAAATATTTTGAAAGTTAATGTTTTTGATGCAAATTAAAAGAAATCAAGTAAAAAAAATATTAATCAGTAACCATCTGACACACGTGGTGTGTAATGGGGGGGAGCGGGGAGTGAAACTCAGCAGTAACTATCTGAAGTCCCACTGGGTGTTTGAAGTTTGATTCTTTCCTCCCAAAGGCAGACAACAGAAATCCATCTCAGAGGTGCAGGGATCCTTATGAAATGATGTATTGAACTGCATGATAAATGCTATCAGGAGTTACCCAGATAAATTCCAGCATATCTACTTTCAAAATATATTACTTAACCTAGCAGAAATCTTGATATTTTGTTGTTGTTGTTGAATTGCCAGCAAATTGAAAGGAGGTTTTGAAAAAAACCCAAATAAATTCTTGCACAGCATAATGTACAGAAAGAGACATGACTTTGGTGCACTACCATCTTGTGGACTACCTAGGAAAAACAATAAATGGAGTTTTATGTATACGACTGATCCACATTTGGAACATATACTCATCTCCAAAAAGAGCCCTAAAACTGCACTGGGTAAACATCACATAAAAGTAGGAATTGGTTCATTGTTTCGTTGGGTTTTTTTATGGCTTGGCAGGTTGCATCAAACCTCTTCTGGACAGCTCAGCACCAATTCATGATGTCACTAGCCTTTCCTGTGAAACAGCTCTCACTACAATAGCACGAGGATACAAAGCTGCTGCAGAAGACCCATGAAGCAGTGTGTTGGCTCCAGCTCCACCGCTGCATTGTTCCAGACTTTCACCCTCATGCATGTGGGAGGTGCAGCTGCACCTGTGTGCTGAAGGATAAACCCCTAGCCTGGTGCCAGTAATGGGGATTTGTTTAGGTTAGTGAGGTTAGCAATGTTTTACAACACATTTTCATGTATATATGTGCTAACGTATATATGTAATATTTGTGAAATGCATTTTAAGACCTTGTTCAGGTGCACCTATCTATAGAGACATTTATAGGTGTGTACATAACACACTCAGAAATAATTGTATACATTTGAAATATGCTGAACTGCCTCTCACTTCTGCAGCTCATTACTGCAGGCGTCACTGGTGCCTCTCTACAGTATACTTAAACCTCCATGATGCATCATTCTTCTGCCTCTCTCTTTCTCCTAAGATATTTCTTGTGAGTATCCAGAAATATGCTAACACATTTCAAACGTGTCAAACCAGACACAGCCTTCAAACACCACAGTGTAATGAAACAAGTGTGTAAAGAACGAACCCACGTCAGACTTTCAGTTCACTGCCGAGTTATGTTCAAGATTTTGTATTAATAAAGAAGCAAATGACATGTTTTTAAAAAGCACATTAAACGCCTAACCACTGCCATGGCCTACATTTTAAAAAAGTATTATTATGCCAGAGTCCTATTGTATTTCTCTGACCTCAGTAATACTGTTAAAAATACAGCAGTGTAAAGAATGCAACTCGTTGCTCTACTTTCATTCAACTGCTATGTACAATTACTTGGTAGTACTTGAAAAGCACTTCGAAAGGATACAGAATTAAACAAGACATTTCATTTTCTAGCTGCAAAAGACAAATCACCGATGAAATCCAAAGATTTCACAGCAGCAGTATCAATGAAGATGAGGACAACTGCCAAAGCCCTTTAAGTGTGCATTGATTCAGCCCAGCTCCTGTATGACCTTTGCTGCCCAGCCCTCAGTCCCGTTGGCCCGGGACAAAGGTAGAAGAAGGCACCGCTTACCTTTTGGTATCAATTTCACTCAGTTTGCCTCAACACAGCCCAGGCTGTATTAATCAGTACAGCTAAAAGAAAAGCCAAACACATTTATGCTATTTTCTTTAAAACTGGTTACTTCCCTTTCTGCTTCCTCATGGTTCATCTCTAACCAGCCAGCATCCATCGTGAGCCCGTAATTCAGGATCACTTCCGAGATCTCACATAATGATTCAAACACGCCATTGCAGGACTAGATGAATTTTGGTGAATGCCACCACTTGGCTTCTTCTGACCAAAACTAAATCCAAGATCAGACTTCTGCCTGCAAGGGCAGACCACACATCTGTCTACACTGCTGCCTCACTCACTCCTTCAACAGGAACCAGTGTTCCATGGAAACTGGCCACAGGCACTACCAACAACCGGGTCCCTGCTCAGCAGCCTTAACAACCAGTCTCACATTCAGGGATATAAGAGAGACAACTCTATTGCTTTCCCCAGCATCAATGGGATATCCTAATCTTTTATCCTTCTGCGATGATCCCCAAACACAAAAGTTTCTCACTACTCCAAGTATGATTGTTCAGCATCTCATCCATTTTTAAGAAGTGCTCTAGTTTCACTCTCACTTCATTTGTACAAACTCTACCACTAAACCTTCCTCATCCAAACAATGATCACGTTACACCCCTGAAACTCACTAAACTCCCTTTCCCCTAAGCCCCATTTCAGGTGAAGCAGAGAACTTGAGAATGAGCAGAACCTTCCAACTGGCTGCCTACCTAACTTATACTAATTAAAGTACAAGAGACCTTTTGTTGCAAATTTTATAAAGCTGGTGACCATGATTTCTTAACCTATAGCTTTAGGAGTACCCAGAATTGGTGCACAAACAATAGATTCACCAAAAAAACCAACCCAAACCAACAAAGCCAAATGTTCTCTTTCAAAATCCCATCACCTGTTGCAGTAGCACCACCCTTTCCTGTAGCTATCAGACAGATGCCTTAAGATACAAGGAATCTGTTCAAGCAGAACAAATTCCAAAGAAGAGTCTCTGAACAGAAAGGGGGAAGGGGGAGGTACACCATCCTTCATAGTAGAAATCCACAGAGCCTTCCTAGAGTTGCATTCTTTCAGTTTTCAAATAAATAAATAAATAGCATAGTGATAGCAAGGAAAAAAAATGAACATGACTTAGTTGAAGTTCGCAGACAAAAAGTTAAAACCTTCATAAACAAACATGACATTGCATCAATATAACGTAATTAACCTCTATGTATTCCCCAAAATAACTCAACTAAAAAATTTATTTCCAAGTAAAATACAGTTCTTCCCCAACAACATTTAGATCACATTGTATACATGTTTCTCAATGCCAACACAGCCCTTCCGCAGCATGCAAAATCTCTTCTAGGATTCTTGTGTATAATGAGCCATCTGACAAGTCCTATAGCTGCTCAAATATTTACAGGCATCACCACTTGTCCCTAAGGTACTGCTATATATGATATTTATAGGAATCACCATATGTTGTTAAGGTGCTGCTATGAAAGCTAACGTACAAATGTGGCTCTCTCCTTTTCATGATGTGCTGAACAGTAATAAGTGTTAAAGATCACACTGAAATCACAGATCAAAATTTAGCACCACCTTACTGATTTTCACTTTATTTGCAGGAAAATACAGTAACAACTTAAAATATAACCATACCTATAAGAATTGATGCTGATGCAAGTTAGAAAATGCCCTTCCCCCCCTCAAAGGGAAACCTTTAAGAGAACTTGAGGGATTGATAGGGATACAAAGAAAAATACAGCCTGACTCCTAAATCTTACCTAAGCTAAAACCCCTGCATTAAGCAACATTCACTAACAGTTGACTACAAGATTAAACTGAAGAAAAAAAAATCAAATAAAAAAAATCACAAATCCACTTATTCATTAATGAACAAGTGTCTACAGCACTTACAAGACAGAAAGAACCTGCTCTCCAGACTGAAAATCACAAACACAAAACCAACAAAACCAACCTGACTAATCTACTTTTCCTGGTTTTCATCCAATTTGAGATAAAATTACAGTTCTTGTTGGCAGGTTTATACCTGATCCACAGTGAAAGATGGATCTGGGTGTTGGCAGCAGCAGAAGAATGCTGGGTGGCCCATGGGAGCTTTCACCGTTACTGGATGTCCTGGATCTCTTTCGTGAATCAGAGCAGCAGGACAAGACAATTTCAAAGCACTGGTTTGCTCTTGCCCACGTTTACAGCACTTTCAACTGGGAATACTTCAAGACACTTCCTTAAAACATGTTTTTGTAGGAATGTCTTTCTACCACATATGCAGACAGCTAAAAGACGCCCTCTGTTAAAAGTGATTTTTCACAGCTCGGTGATTAATGCAGAGTTAACAACCTGTCTACTTTCCTGAAACTGTTCCTGACTTCATAAAACCAAAGGCTGATTAGGGGCACCCTGAACAATCCACTACTCGGGAGCTACTGCAGTGAATAGGATGGCTTGTCCTGTAAGAAACCACGTCACAGCCAGCACCTAACTATGTATGAGAAGCCCTTTTTCGTTTCAGAAGCCTGTTGGACACGTGCATGTAGACTCATAGAAGTGTCTGGGTTGGAAGGGTCCTCCAGAGGTCATCCAGTCCAACCCCCCTGCTGAGAGCAGGGACATCCTCAACTAGAGCAGGGTGCTCAGAGCTCTGTCAA